>JACEEZ010000789.1:262840-272840 GCA_016584305.1 Chionoecetes opilio | reverse complement strand
AATGTTCATCTGGGTATTTAAGGCAAAGGAAATGAACATGGAGGTAAGTAGTAGGAGAGGGAAGGAAATTAAGAATAGAGCGAGAGAGAGAGAGAGAGAGAGAGAGAGAGAGAGAGAGAGAGAGAGAGAGAGAGAGAGAGAGAGAGAGAGAGAGAGAGAGAGAGAGAGAATTCAAATTCAAATTCAAATTATTATATTTCCACTGAAATAGTGGTTATTCTTTACAATTCCAATGAAATACAGTATAAGATAAAATACAAAAATAGAATTAAAATATCACATATCATAACGTTGTGTCATAATACTAAAACAATGCTAAAAGGATACAGACATTGCTAAAAATGATGGTAGGTTATATAATTGATGTGTTATTTAAAAGGAGGCTGGTAATTTTACTTTTAAACGTAGGCAAGGTAGCAGCATCAGTGATATTAAGTGGCAGGTTGTTCATATTTTAGGCCCTTTGACATCCATACTTCTAGCACCCGCATCTGTTTTTGTTTTGGGTACGTATAAACAATTTTGTTGTCTGGTTCTGCTTTTGGTTACGTCACGAAATGTAGGAATTTTCTTGAAGCATGCAGGGTAAAAATCGTGTAATACCTTAAAGACAGTGGTACATGTGTCCAATTTATGCTTCTCTCTTACTTTTATCCACCCTAGTTCTTTTAATATAGGCGTTACATGGTCGTATTTCTTAGCACCACCTATGGCTACCTTGGCTGCAAAGTTTTTTTAATTTTTGGACATCGCTCATTATTGTTAGATTTGACATGACCCATATCCGAATACAGTAGTTGATTATGCTGAGTACTAATGACTGCACAGCAATTATTCGGGAGGGTTTATCAAGATTGTCACTTATACGGCTTATGAACATTAATGTACCAACAACTGTTTTATGTACCTCATTAATATGTTTGTCGAAAAGCATAAACCGATCAATGTACACACCTAAGTTTTTAACATGATTGCTTGGGGTGATGGTATCCTCATCTATTTTGATGACGGTATTGGAAGGGACATGTGACAAAAGTTGCCTATTTCCAATAAAATTACACTGCGTTTTGCTGGAGTTTAGCATTAAACCATTACTAAGAAAATATTTCTTGACACATTTTAGGGTTTCTTCAGTTTTTCGAATGAGACATGCAAGTTCATCTACATTACTCAATCAATCAATCATTGGGGGCATACGCCGGGGGGCGCGTCGCCTCGCCCACCCTACGACGCCACTCCCGGGGGTCACCACGCGCGAGTTCCCATGCAGACTCCTTTCCCATACCAAGCAGCTCTCGACAAGAAACATCAACTTGCCCCAGCCACGAGCCTTGCGGGCGCCCCCTTGGCCTCCTCCACGCCGGATTGTCTCTTACAGATACAACCCGATGGGAAGGATCGGTTTCAGGGTAGCGTGCCACATGCCCATATAGCCGAAGTTGGCGCTGACGGACTGTGCAGGTAATAGGCCTTGATTCAGTCTCACGGTGCAATCGCTGATTTGACACGTAATCATCCCAGCGATACCCCATGATTCTGCGAAGACACTTATTACCAAAGGCATTGATTCGTCTCTTCAAGTCACTATTTAGTGTCCATGTCTCACAACCATAGAGTAAGACAGGGATCACAAGCGATTTGAAGATCCGGATCTTTGTCCTCCTGCACAGGTACCGACAACGCCAAATACTCCCACTGAGCGAGTCCATAACACCGTGGGCTATGCCAATCCGTCGTAAGACTTCTTGACGTGACCCGCCGTCATTATGGACTGCGCTACCAAGGTATGTAAAACTTTCCAAGATCTCAATGTCCTTGCCACACGCATTAACAGACTGTACTGCTTCATCTAGTAAGTCTCCAAACACCTGGACCTTGGTCTTGAGCCAGGAGACCTCAAGTCCCAAAGGCTTTGCCTCCTCGTGCAGCACCTCGAGAGCCATCACCAGGACCTCCAGCGACTCAGCAAAGATTACTGCATCATCGGCAAAAACAAGCTCAGTGATCTTGGTGTTGCCAACGGATGCTCCACAATCACTTTGATCTACAACCTTGTCCAATACCCAGTCCATACAAGCGTTGAAAAGTGATGGGGCAAAGACGCACCCTTGCCTCACTCCTGTATTCACAGGAAAGAGGCCGGATACACCTGCCCCACACTTCACAGCACTCTCAGTCCTAGAATACAAACCAGTTATCAAACCAATAGTCCTTGCAGGAATCCCTCGAAGTCGCAGAAGATCCCAGAGTGACTCACGATGCACTGAGTCAAACGCCTTCTTGAGATCAACATAGGCTGCAAGCATCCACTGTCAAAACTCACGTCGGCGTTCCACCAGGACACGAAGCGCTAGGATACGGTCCGTTGTTGACTTACCAGGCGTGAACCCAAACTGCTGAGGTCTCTGATGCTTCACCAGATGGCTGCGAATCCGTGTCAGCAATAGATGGGCAAGCACCTTGCCTGGTACGCTGAGCAGTGTAATACCGCGGTCATTGTTGCAGTCCTGACGGCCCCCTTTCCCTTTCCAGATAAGGACGACCAGCCCCCTTTTCCAGTCAGGAGGAATGGTACCTGATTGCCACACGGCAGTCAGGACAGCATGCAACCCGTGGATCATGGCCTCACCCCCAGCTTTGAGGAGCTCCGCACTGATATTACAAACACCAGCTGCCTTTCCACCCCTCAACTTTGCTACAGCCTCTCTGACTTCGTCAAGAGAGGGTGCGCTTTCGTCAATGGGAGGATCGGCATCCACTGCCTGTAACCCAGTGGTATGAAGCTGCTCAGTTGGAGGGTCCACCGTGAACAACTGCCCAAAGTACTCAGCCCAACGAGCCATCTGTCCATCCATGTCCGACACGAGGCGCCCATCTGCTGTTCGAATAGCACTCGCCCGAGAAGGAGACTTGGAACGGAGCTTCTTCAGGGCTCGGTAGGCGGGTCGGAGGTCATTAGCGTTCAAATGACCCTCGACATCTTCAGCGAGACTCCTGACATACCTCTCCTTGTCTCTCCCCAGGAGGGTTTTAGTCCAGCGTGACAGAGCCCTGTGCTGGTCCCGGTTCCCAGCCAGCCTGGCAGCGCGACTCTCCTCGATTTTCTCCAGCGTCTCCGTCGAGACAAAACCACGCCTTGACCTCGGGCGCTCCCCAATACACTCCTTGGCAGCCTGTAGAGTTTCACGTTTGAAGGTATCCCACAGTTCTACAGGGTCCCCGAGAGCACCGAGCACATCAAACCGATTTGAGACTGCCACCGCATACTCATGAGCACATGTCAACTCCTTCAGTTTCTCAAGATGAAACACAGTATGGTTACCTCTTGAGATTCTTCTGGACTTGACATGAAGTTTAAGTGTAGCAACAACAAGTCTGTGATTTGTTCCAAAGAACTCAGCACTCCGGTAAACCCTGCAGTTCTGGAGGATCCTCCAACGAGTGCTAACGAGGATGTGGTCGATCTCCTTTGCTACCCCTCCGGCATTACTATACCATGTCCAGCGGTGCAGCTCTGGTCTCTGATACCAAGAACCTGCAATTCTCAACCTTCTGGACCTTGCAAAGTTCAGAAGCAGAGAACTGCTGGTGTTTCTGGTACCGGAGCCATGGGGACCAACACATAACTCGTAGCCATCTCTCACAGTGCCAGTAGTAGCATTGAAGTCGCCCAAGACAATGAGTGTGTCCCGAGGAGGACACTGGCATTACTGGTATGTATAAATTGAGTGTCATCAGTATATTGGATTATTATGCAATCCTTGACATATTCAGTTAAGTCATTGATGAAGATATTAAATAGGATTGGACCCAAATTGATCCTTGTGGGACTCCATAATTAAGTCATTGATGTAGATATTAAATAGGATTGGACCCAAAATTGATCCTTGTGGGACTCCATAATCAATTGTGTGTTTACTTGAAATAAAGTTTTTTATGCGAACAGATTGGGTTCTGTTCCTCAGATAACTGTCAAACCAGTAGGAATCATTTTTGAGCTTGAGACATTTATTTATAAGAATCATGTGGTTAACACTATCGAAAGCTTTTGATAGATCACACAGAGTGAGCAAAGATATTTTTCTGTGGTCCATGTTGTTGTATATTTCATCAGTAATGACAGTAAGAGCAGTCTCAGTGGACAACCTGGGCCTGAAACCATGCTGGCTATTTGATGGAAGCTTTTTGACTTCTAGGTGGTGTATTAGCCGGTTTGCAATTACTTTTTCTAATATTTTTGATACTATAGAAAGAAGTGAAATAAGTCGAAAATTGCTCACGTTATCAGCGTCTCCATTTTTAAAAATTGGCACCACTATTGCATGTTTCCAGGCGTCAGGGAAAACACCAGTAACTATGGACGTGTTGATAATACATGTTAAATATAATGCTATTACATACAATGCATCCCTAACAAATTTCAGTGGTATAGCATCCGAGCCAACAGAGTTAGTATCATTTAGATCTTTTATAGTCAATATTACAGTGTTTACGTCAACAGGTTGAGGTCTAACATGCTCAGTGTCCATAGAAGCAGTATTTGGATTTTGAGGTGTAGGCACGTTTTCACCCAGAATACATTGTGTTTTTTCATAAGTATTTTTTCCTACGTTTGCAAAGTAGATATTTAATTCTTCTACTTTATTTCTAGCTTCATCAAAAGAATATTCATTAGATTTACATTTTTTGTTAGAAACAATTTCCCGAATGAGTTTCCAGATTGCGGCAGTATTACCTCTACAGTTATTAAATTGTTTGTTGTAATGTGAAGACTGAGCATTGCGAATGAGGAACATGCGAATGAGGACATGGTCACCATGTGACCATCTTTTTCTCTTTTTTAAACTCTTCTTGTAGTGTTGTATTCTGACGATCAGCTTTTAATTTACTCTGAACATTGTTTCTGATCTGAATAGCATGACGTATGTTATCATTCGTCCATGGAGCAAAAGGTCAACGAATTACTTTTGTAACAACTGGAGCACATTCGTCTAGACTTTTAATAAAAATATCAGGAAAAAATCTCACTTGCTCATTTACATCGTCAGTTAAAAATATTTTGCGCATAATATTTTTATCATGCGAGTTCTGCATTAATATTGAAGAAAAAGTGTCTTGACTGTAGTTTCCTAGGTGACAAAATGTTTTAATAATAGGTTGGCGTTTGGGTTTACTTATGTCAACTTTTACACTAATAAGATCATGGTCGGCGATTACTTGTGGAACAACACCATGTGTTAAAATTATATTAGGGTTGTTAGTTATAATCAAATCTAGGAGAGTTGCTGATGTTGGAGTAATTCTAGTGGGTTTGTCTATGATTTGAGTCAGTTTGTTGTTCTTTATTAATTTGCTTAATCTATTATTTTTTGTGAGTAAATTATCATTAAAATCACCACGGATAAAAAGGGACTTCTTTCTGACACTTATTAGCCTAAAAACATCTTCTATGTAATCAAAAGATACTGCTAAAGCTTTTGGATGCCGGTACATACAACCTATAATAATAGCAGGTAGTTTGCGGTATTGCACAGTAATCCAAATATCCTCAATGCCAAGTGGTCTAGTGATATATAAAGTTATTAGGTTAGATTTCAGTATTTGTCTTACATATATACATGCACCAGCACCACGTCCATTATTACATCTAAAAACCTTATAATTAGATACATTAATATAATTGTCTGGCGTATGTGGAAGGAGCCAGGTTTCCGTAACACATAAAATGTCTATGTTTCTTTCTTCAATTAAAAGTTTTACTTCATCAAGACTGGATAAAAGAGATTGGGCATTAATATGTTCAATGACTAGGGAGTCCTTTCTTGGAGTAGAACTACCGGCAGAGTCTTCTTCGCCATGCCTCTATGTAGAGGAAGAGAGAGAGAGAGAGATGGAGAAAGAGAGAGAGAGAGAAAGAGAGAGAGAGAGAGAGAGAGAGAGAGAGAGAGAGAGAGAGAGAGAGAGAGAGAGAGAGAGAGAGAGAGAGAGAGAGAGAGAGAGAGGAGAGAGAGAGAGAGAGAGAGAGAGAGAGAGAGAGAGAGAGAGAGTATGCATGGATGTTATATACGAGCATGTGTTGGTAAAGACACCTCCATTCGGCCGCAATGATAAGAGTCCCAAGACTGGCTCCTGAGGGAAGACATTTTACGTCATACCATCTGGTTACCTGGGAAATAGACAGCCTGCTTCCACCTTCTCCTTCTCTCCCTCTTCCTCCTCCTCCTCTTCCTTCTACTCTTTCTCGTTATCATCCAAATCCTCGTTTTTATTGTTGTTTTACTGCTTTGGTTGTCCTATTCGCTCTCATCCTTCTTCTCCTTAGATTCCTCGTCTTCTCCATTTAATGATCCTCAGTTTCCTTCCTCGTATTTCTTTTTTTTTGCATTATAAAATCAAACGAATAAGGATTCAATGAACTCAACTTGTTTCTTATATCTGAAAGAGGCCAGAGAGATATATCATTTAATCCATATATCATTTTTAAAGGATCTGACAACATAAACATTTCCTACTATTTCAAAGTGGTTGATTCAAGCGCCCAGACTTAACTAATATATGAGGACCGTCGGCAAAGGACTCATATCAAATGAAATAATTTACACTGCCTTAATCGTGTTGCGAATGTTTAAGAGTACCTTACAGCTCAATATGTGGGCAGCATCATCTTTTCCTAACTTACAACCCTTCTGCTTACTCTGAAACTATTTTCTCCGTTGTGTTCCTCCGGTCACAAAGTAATTTTCGTAATCTGATAGCGAGGCAGCTCACAGTCAGTACAGTAGTTTAGTATCAAGTTTATTGAGAGAAAAGGTGGGGGAAGTTACAAAGAGGGGGGGGGGGACAAGAATACCAAGTACAGAAATACAGAAATACAGAAATAGAATAAAGTGGCCGGGCGGTCCGGCTTGCTGATTTTAGTTAAAACGTTCACAAAACATTCACACACACAAAAAAAGAAAAAAAAAATTCAATCTAAATATTTTTTAAGTAACATAAAAACAAAGGATATAAACACATAATAATTATAGGATGAAGTGAACAGGTAAGTTAAAAGACATGAGTATATACATATAAAAATTTGAAATAAGACAAGACACAGAGAAGAAAAACAAATATGCGTTAAAACAAAACAAAAAACTGAGTAAACAATAGATAATGAATAAGTGATACATAATGTGATATAATATATATAATATATAATATATAATAGTGATATGAATAATGGGATACATAATTAACTCAAAGTTAACAGATTAACGTGGTTTTTTTTTTTTTTTTTTTTACGAGAAAAAGAAAAACGAAAAACGTGAGGACATAAAGCAGAGCTAAGAGTAACGTGGGGCGGGATCGGGGTCATCACGCAAGGCCCTCAGGCTCCTGGGGAACCACCCGTGGGAACGATCCGGGGCCGCGTCGCTGATTTTCCTGCAGGACCAGAAACTGCTCCCAGTCTTCCTCCTGCATCCGGAGCCACACTTGTGAGGCCATGTGATGCAGGCGGACATTGATGGCTGGGAGGTCGACGGACTCGTGTAGCGACTCCATTGTCACGAAGTCGTCCCACCTGTGGTTCACCACGAACCTGAGAGCAGCGTTCTGCACCCGTTGCAGCTTACTGATTGCTGTCCTGCTCAGGGCGTGCAGCGGTATCGGGGGGTAGGTGAGGACAGGGAGGACCAGCGCCTTGACGAGGTGGAGCTTCAGCCCTGCGTCGAGGTCCCGGAACCGGTAGAGGGTGAACAGGGCGGACTTTGCGCGCCGTACTCGTGACGTCACGTGCGACACGTACCCTCGCGATGATACTTGCAGGCCGAGGACGGTGCCGCTGGCCTGGAAGTCCACCACTCTACCGTCCACCATTAGCGGTGGGGGGTTCTGGGTCGCCATCGGGATGACGCTGAACTTGGCGAGGTTGGTCTTGATCCTCCACTCCTCCTCGAAGGCGCTGATCCTGGCTACCTCTCTCTCAGTGCGGGCGTTGAGCATGGCGCTGGATCGTCCCGGATGGAAAACGACCTGGGACACATCATCGGCGTACAGGACATTCATGCCCGCCACCGACGACGGGCAGTCACTGGTGTACAGGACATACAGGGTTGGGGAGAGAACACTACCCTGCGGTACTCCTGTCTCCAGTGGGAAGGTGGGGCCAACCTGGGTGCCGACCTTGATTCTGGCCGTCCGATCCTCCAGAAAGTCGCAGAGTAAACGCTCGACCGGGCCCGGGAGCCCAAGGTGAAGCAGCTTGTACTTGAGTCCAAGGTGCCACACCTTGTCGAACGCCTTGCTGACATCCCGGAGGACCAGATTGCACCTGTAGCCGGAGGCGTGGTGGATGGCGAGGGCCTCCGTGGCCACCGCGATGGGCGTGAGTGGTGCCCCTTCCACGGCGAAACCCGTACTGTGCGTCGTTGTACAGGCCGTTTTCCTCCAGGTAGTTGCGGAGCCTCCCAGCGACGACTCTCTCAAACAGCTTTCCCGGAACCTCCAGGAGGGAGATGGGGCGATAGCTGTCTGGGCGGGTAGGTGCCTTCCCAGACTTGATCAACATCCTCATCTCCGCTTCCTTGAAGCGTTCCGGGAAGTAACCCGCCGAGAGAGCCGCGTTCAGGATGTCCCGCACCATCCACTTCCTGCAACTCATGCCTTATATATATATATATATATATATATATATATATATATATATAATATATATATATTATATATATATATATAATATATATATATATATATATATATATATATATATATATATATATTATATATATATTTTATTTTATATTATATATATATATATATATATATATATATACATTATATGAATACTTATATATATATTACTAGCCGCAAAGCCGCCCTCCGGGCGGACTTTTTGGCTAGCTCCTGCGGAGAGCTATTGGTGGGCCTTCGGCCCACCACCTGTGTTTGCTGGGCCGAAGGCCCACCAAACACAGACTCTCCAGATAGCCCCTTCTAACTTTCCTGAAATCATGGATGTAGAAATGTATGTATTAACGCCAACCCATCACCCCCCACCCATTCACTCACCCATCACCCCACACCCATTACCCATCACCCCACCCATTCACTCACCCATTACCCATCACCCTACATCAAGGTTTCCTCAATTCTCGCAACCCACTTTTTTTTCACAATTCTCGCTAATAGGCTGCTAAAAAAAAAAAAAAAAAAGTGATCGGATCATCTCATAAATGGGCTTAAAACCTTCCCCTGCTCGAGCCGGTTCCAAAAATGTGCCATGTGAGGGGATTCCGTCACAGGGGGCGGCACCTGGAGCGGACACACACACACACACACACACACTTTCGCTTATATTATTAATAACGCCCACCAAATACAGACTCTCCAGATAGCCCCTTCTAGCTTTCCTGAAATCATGGATGTAGAAATGTATGTATTAACGCCAACCTATTCACATCACCCCCAACCCATTTACTCACCCATTACCCATCACCCCACACCCATTCACTCACCCATTACCGACCACCCCCCACCCATTCACTCACCCATTACCCCCCCCCACCCATTCACTCACCCATTATCCATCACCACACACCCATTCACTCACCCATTACCCATCACCCCCCATCTATTCCCTCACCCATCACCCATCACCCCCACCCATTCACTCACCCATCACCCCACACCCATTACCCATCACCCCACCCATTCACTCGCCCATTACCCATCACCCTACATCAAGGTTTCCTCAATTCTCGCAACCCACTTTTTTTTCACAATTCTCGCTAATAGGCTACTAATAAAAATAAATAAAAAAAGTGATCGGATCATCTCATAAATGGGCTTAATACCTTCCCCTGCTCGAGCCGGTTCCAAAAATGTGCCATATGAGGGGATTCCGCCACAGGGGGCGGCACCTGGAGCGGACACACACACACCACACACACACACACACTTTCGCTTATTTATTATATAAGCGTTATAGTATTAGTATTAGTAAAAATATATTATATAT
>JACEEZ010000789.1:245340-257840 GCA_016584305.1 Chionoecetes opilio | reverse complement strand
TATATATATATAATATATATATATATATATATATATATATATATATATATATATATATATATATATATATATATATATATATATATATATATATATATATGTATATAATATATATATATATATATATATATATATATATATATATATATATATATATATATATATATAATTAATACAGTGTGTGTGTTTGTAGGTGTTTGTTATTCACCCATGGTCTTGTCCACGCGAGTCGATTTGCAATCTCCAGTTTCACCCTCCCAGTGCGAGCTTGTACTGATGGTGATGTGGTGGTGGTGATGGTGAAGTTGATGTGATAGTTGTACTGATGGTGATGTGATGGTGGTGGTGGTGATGGTGAAGCTGATGTTGTAGTTGTACTGATAATGATGTGGTGGTGTTGATGGTAATGAATTGTGATTGTGGAGGTGATGTGGTGGTGGTGAGGATGGAATTTATAATTCATCGGTTCCTATCTTATATATGAGTGTATATTGTTCCGATAGGAATATATCCGTGCCACTATAGATAGCGTGCGGTCTACCGCACATTTTCGGGATATTTGCACTTCAGGCTGCAACTTACTATTGTTATATAATATTGTCAATTGTATCGAGTACATTATAGGAAAACAATATGTAGTAGATAATTTTTGTATGATCATCATACAAATAAAACATCGTCTATTATACAGTAGTGTATTATAAGAAAACTAATAAATCATCAGCATCTTTTCTTAGCACTATAATTAATAATTAATTAATGATCATCATATAAGCAAAATATATTTAAAAAAAATTTGTTGAATAATAGCACATAGCAATGACATACACTGCGTATCATCTTCTTCATAAATGATAAACAGGGATGTATTACAATTAGATTAATGACATTTACGTCTTATATCTTTCAACGTATGATTTATTATATCAATAATCTTAGAAATGCCACAAATATATCATGTGCATCTTTTCTTAGCACTTTCCAGCAAAAGTGATCAAGGTGTGATTGAAGGAGTTCATAAACGCCTTTCAATTTCTTTAGAAGGAGGATAGTGATGTATTTCTTATTTGTGTCTTAAATAAAAGTTGTAATATAATAATGCATGTGCGTAATACCCATCCAACCTCCATGGAAATACCGCACAGCGCGTTGTGACAAGCGATTTTCTGCCAGTCATGGGCGGGGCTTCAGCCCGACAGGCGGACATCACTTTCTGGTGAAGCGCGGGGCTGGCAGGGCCTCTCCTCTTATTCTACCTCCATGACTCTAACCCACCGAGCCGTTCAGGCGGTGTGTGTATGTGTGTGTGTGTGTGTGTGTGTGTGTGTGTGTGTGTGTGTGTGTGTGTGCGCGAGAGAGAGAGAGAGAGAGAGAGAGAGAGAGAGAGAGAGAGAGAGAGAGAGAGAGAGAGAGAGAGAGAGAGAGAGAGAGAGAGAGAGAGAGAGAGAGAGAGAGAGAGAGAGAGAGCTCTGTGTAGTTACTGTTGTACGTCAATGTTTTAAGGCTGATATTTACAACTGAACATATCATTATATGCATTAATAGCCCTATTCTGAATAAAAATCAATTACTTTTTTTATTGGCGATGTTCTTGAAGGGTCCTATGACTTCATCATGACTGACATAAATATATTTATCTATAGACAGCAGTAATAAGTCAGACAACCTCTCCTCGCCACAAAGTCTGCGGATGTTTCTCTTCCAGAGTTTGAGCTTGGAAAAATACCTCTCTACCGTGGCAGTTGTCACATGCGATGTGGCATAGGTCTTCAACAGTTCGAACAAATTAGTAAATATTTCTTGAACATTGTATTGCTTCAGATTGTTGAGCATACTGCTAACTGCAATCTGCGAGGGAACTTAAAATTAAAAACTCTCAGTTCTGATTGGTACTTGTCCACTTCATCCATCTCGTAGAACTCGCACAGTTTTTGCACTTAGTTGATAGACTAATCGTTCAGGGATTTCCCTCTTCCTATTTGACCCCGGGGCCACAGATAGAAAGTATATGTCCATGACTTCAGCTTTATCTTTGGCCTTCTTGAAAACTTCTTTGAATTTATCTTCATTTCTCAACATTCTCACATTTTGTAGCATTGTTTCCACAATTTTGTTGGCCATTGACAAATCAAGATTTTGCTGATGTAACGCACCAGAAGCATGGGCATCTCTCGAAAGATAGAAGCTGTGATTTCGAGACAGAGAGCAAATTCGAAACCGATGCTCTTCAATGACGCTGACGCATCTCCCGCAAATGTTCAATATTAATACACTTCATTGGATTTTTTTTTGAAGCAACATAACTGATCATGAAAATATGTCACTGCTACGAAAATGACTAGAAAGTAAAGGGGCTTGGGTTGTGAATGTATGAGGGTATGTCGTGTGTATGCGAGTGTCGTAAAGTAAGGCAGCTTTGCGCTCGTCTTGACTTCTTTTATACGTCTTCCATGGAAACTCACGTAGCTCTGAATGATTTGGTAATTCAATCAAGGAAGGGAGAGCATTCTCAGCTTGTGGAAAGATATCAATCACATCCTAACACATTGGAGTACCGAGAAGGTTGAAAATGAAGAGGCATTTGTTTTTCCTTTTTCCTTACTGTGGAGCCCTTGATTTTGGCGGGCGCAGCAAGCCCGTACAGCATGGGGGGTTCGTTCAATTTTTTTATCTTTTAGGTTAAATGAAATAAGTATTCGACATAAATACAGTTTACAGTTTACAGGAATAACCACGTGTAGGTCTCACGGCCTCTTGTAGCATCCTTGTTTTCTTATGTTCTAATGTTCTTATAAATATAGCATATTCTAAAGGGTCGGCATATAGGTATGATAATATGAATACATCACTGAATGTTTATCAAAATAGATCAACTGCTCTGACTCAACAACGCAGCTCAGCTGTTCAAGTGCTGAACACACACTAGTCACCCAGCCACTCTACACTGTCCACAAACACTGTCAAGGCATTAAACAGTGTCACTAAGGGTGGTAATATACCGCCAAAGGTTGCTCTTACAAGACCCATCAAGGCGGGCGTCTAGCATCCCCTGCCACTCACTCTCTTCCAGCCACAACACTGAAGCCGATTACACAATCACCATACAATGTTCACTTGTTGTCTCCATAATAAAAAGTCCGCAGTTCACTTTGGCACCACTAGGTATTCACTATTCTGTTCTAACTCTCAAAAACACGTAAATATGCAAAGCAAGAAGGAAGCAAGAGTAACTTACGTCTTTCTCTTGTTCGCTCTCTACGCCCGTCCCTCTCTGAGTCTGTCTTCCCGTCTTCTTCCTGGCTCTCCGGTCCAACAACCCCCCCTCCGCCGCTTTCATCGAATAATTATAATCCTTGTTGATATCGCACATATTACACTTGCTATAAAATCATCACTTTACTAGTTTACTTCTCCACTCATAACACACCTCATAACCTACCATTAACTCTACAACATAACACCAATGTGGAAATAACTCAGTGCCATTATCCCGAGATGGCGACTCCTTCACAAACTCACTCATACACACACATAGAGAAAAGTGTCAATTATCCGTTTGCTTAGATATGGGGACAGACTGTATGTAATTTTGAGAAGGGCACTTATGGGGTACGGGGCAAGGGAGCAGGTACTTAAGTACCCTCAGCAGCCCCCCTCTGCACGGGCCTGGTGTGTGTGTGCGAGTTTGTGTGTGTGTGTGTGTGTATGTCTGTGTGTGTGTGTGTGTGTGTGTGTGTGTGTGTGTGTGTGTGTGTGTGTGTGTGTGTGTGTGTGTGTGTGTGTGTGTGTGTGTGTGTGTGTGTATTTCACTAGGAATTCATATATGTTTTGAAGTTACAGCGAAAGGATTTCTTAATATTTCATTTGTTTACTTTTATTTTTCAACATCTCTACAATATTTTTCTCCTCCTTCTCTTCTCATTTTTCCCTCTACGGTATATATTTTACATAATTCAACGCCATTTATCCTGCCCTACCTTACCTCCATTTTATAATCTCTCTCTCTCTCTCTCTCTCTCTCCTCTCTCTCCTCTCTCTCTCTCTCTCTCTCTCTCTCTCTCTCTCTCTCTCTCTCTCTCTCTCTCTTCTCTCTCTCTCTCTCTCTCTCTCTCTCTTTTTTATCTCAAGTTATTGTACCTTGAGTAATGGTCTTTCTCCTTCACCAGCACCACCACTACCATTGCTTAGAAAACGAGAAAAAAACTGAAAAGTGGAACAGTTTAGGTGACTGAGTGATGGCGGTGAACCCTCGAGGTCTATATTTTGCACTTCGTCGTATGGAAGGGCTTATAAGTGCTCCTGTTAATTGTATATCATAATATTTAAAACTGTTGAAATAATGGAGACTACCACTCACAGTATAATAACACAAATATCTCCTGTACTGCGAAAGAAATCATGTAAAGAATAATAAAACTCGAACACGTTTACATCCAGACAAAGACTGAGAGGTGACTAATATAGTCTTTAAAAGATGTCTGGATGATAATATAAGATTAACATAGACAACACACACAGTTTACCGATTAAACCTTTACGAGGAACATTTGCATTTAAGAATGTTGATAAAAGGTTCAAAACAAATAGGATCTCACTTTAATCACGTTGTAAACTGGTGGAATACGAATAGCTTTCAGAACTTGTTGTAGAAAGCAATAATGTTGCAGCGTGTAACAATCGACTAGATAAATACCTCGTAAACAGTACTCGACTCACATATCTCCCACCCGCGTGAATTTACCAGCCATTGCTTCAGCGGCTGCCAATGATATTAGTTTGTTTTTCTCTCTTTTCTCATCTGCCACTTTTCCAACATAATTCCCATGACAGCCTTCAACTTTTCCCCCGCCTCATAGTTTTGGGTTAGATAGTGTTGTTAAGCTCCCCAAAACATCATTGTTTGGACCGAAAGTGTTGTTGTTGTCTTTTTTTCATTTGTATTCCTTTGCAAGTTTTCTTCATCACTTTCTACTGTTCCTTTTTCTCCTATTCTTCCTCATCTCAGTCCTCCTCTCTTCTTCTTCCTCCTCCTCCTCTTCTTCCACATACAATTTCGTTGTCACCAATCTTTTTTGTCATTCATTGTTTCATTTCTCTTTGTTTTGTGCCTCCTTCTTCTTCTTCTTTTTTACCGTCTATATTTGTTCGCTTTGGGAACCTTTGTACTTATCATTAAGGAAATAACACACACACACACACACACACACACACACACACACGCACACACACACACACACACACACACACACACACACACACACACACACACACACCGTAGTGTGTGTGAAGGGTACTCCATAGTGTAGCGGTTAGCACGCTCGGCTTACAACCGAGAAGTCCCCGCTTCGAACCCCGGGCGGAGCGAAGACAGACGGGCGGTCTTCTTAAAACCCGAGCCCCTGTCTACCCAATGAATGTGAATGTGAATGGGTACCGGGTGTTAGCCGGGGGTTTGTGACCCGCCTCTCGAGGTGGTGGTTTCCCCCAACACTAAGCGCTAAGGATGAATGATAAAATGTTGCTATGGAGACGGGACCATACGAGCGTAAAGGGTGGTTCACACTGGCCAAATACCGGGGAATGTCGGCAGGTTTTACTCCCCAGGTAAGAAATCGCAGGAAATATTCCCCGTAAAAACCTGCACCGCTCGATTGGTCTTTATGTGCTGGTTGCCGGGAACTTTCGCGGGCCAAATTTAAACAAACGCCGAAGCCAGCACCACCCTCTTCCCCACTCACCCTAATTATTGGTATAATTTTGGTATTGGGCACAAAATCTAACAAATTAAACTTACATAATCTTGTAGATCTTTTCATCCTACTTTGAATCCCAATTTCCCATGGCAATGCCGATACATATAATACCGAACAATTTCCGTTTTAGCTACAGCCAGAAACGGTTGGTAGGTTAATTAACCCTAGAACACTAAACTTCTGTTATTGTAACGTGAACACTAAACAAGGGTACGACGTACCCGAACTTGGAAAATTAAAGAAATATATTATATATGAAAATTTATTGAAATATACAATTGCACATTTAAATTTATGTATCTTACAATTAATTAACCTATTTCTAATTGCTAAATACTTAACATTATGTAGGAACTGATTTTTTTAAATAAAGTGTGAAAACCCCAAAATTTATACAAAAATTTATAACAAAAATCTACCCAAAGAAAAAACCACCGCCGATTTTAACTAAACTTAGCCTAAACCCTCCCAGATAAGAGGCCACTGCTCCAAGGTTGTCTCCAGCCCTCGGTAAAAGCGCAAACTGTCGGAAAGAGAGGTGAAAAAAAGACCCTTTTTAGTGACGAAAAAATGTCTGTTTATTTTACTATAATACGTTTTTAGCCTATGATTTCGCTTGTAATGTATATTTATCGACTATTCACAACAAAATAATGGTGCTAGGTTAAAAACTGCAACATTCAAACTTACTTCGGCATCACACACAGTCGTCACAAATAGCGTAGTAGTGGTTGGGGCAGACAGGCAGGCTTGTTACAAGTGACACACCTGAACCGTGTCTTCTTATCCAGCCTGTCTGGACAACCACAGCACCGCGCCTTTGGCTCTTTTGACAAACCTGCAGGATTCTTTGCAGGTCCACCCATGCCAGTGGGGTTGATTCCGCACACTTGGGCTATTACAGCCCTCACCCGCCGGTACTGAATCGGGGCGCTAAGGCGGTTCTCTGCTGAGGGCTTGATAAGGTCCAAGGCCAACTGCTCCATATAATTATTTCTTTTCAGGGGTGTGTTCCCATCACGGATCATGTTGTGTTTGTGGATGATGTCGCGGTCACTATTGTAGATTTCTTCACATTCAACTTCATCAATGTCTTCTTCACTAATTTCACCAGTAGCCGTGAACAGAATATCTTCTATGTATATCTTCCTGAGACACATTTTCACGTCTGGAAGCCATGATGAACACTATAGTTAATCACTGTTTATTTTATGTAAGTTCATCACTTCGTGAAAGGGAAAATAATTAATCACTATAGCCTCACTTATTCCAGTATCCGTAGACAAGGGTACATAGAACCCTATTTGGTTTTAACCCTGTATTTGTAAACAAGGGTACGTTGTACCCTAATGACGTTCTATGTAAAAAAACGAGGGCGCGGAACGGAGCAACGTGACCTACCGCTATCAAGGTTGGGGAAACACGGAAGCTATAGCGAGTATGGGCGCAATGTGTCCATCAGAACATCACGTGATACTAATGAGGTCACTAACGTCGGGTTCCTCGTACCCATGTTTAGCGTTCTAGGGTATTAAATAATATTAGGTTAGGTTAGACGTGGGGTTTGATTTAGTAGATGATATCAAAGAAAAATGGACGATTCATGGTTGAATATACACTGTAAACACTGTCGATGGCGGGGACGCGGGAACAACAAACCCTGGCAATTTGTTCCCCGGAACGAATTACGTGTGTGAACTCAGGATCTGTAAAATACAACTAGATGAATACAACTAGATGAATACCCACACACACACATTCATACACACATATACGCACACACGTTTTCATTGTTTTATAACCATGATGATGAGTATGATTAAATAATTAGCACAAAGAAATATAATGATGATAAAGTTGCGGATAATGATAATGTAATATTGTAGAGATTAATCAAATTATTGTTGATGATTTTTTTTGCTTCCAAATTTAGTGTTGTAGCACTATTACTCTAGTAGCTCATGGTGGTGTTGTATGCAATTTATGTTCAGAACTAAACTCTTCAAGAATCCACTAATTGAAGGTCCAGAAACAATATTTGGTTGGTAACACATTTCCCACTGACGGCGAAATAGCTGAAATGGCCACGCCCTTTTTTTGGGCCACGCCCTTTTTGAGCGTAGTACTACCATCCGCCGTGACTGTATCTACAGAACCGTTGGACCTAGGAGGTTGCCCGACCACTCAAAATGTGCGCAATGGCTACATTATGCCGGGTCAGTAATACATTTTCATATCCAAAAGTCAATGTTTTTTAAGATAATTGCCAAAAACGAATTTCAGCATGTTACGCACTACAATTATTCGTAATTGTTCCTGTTCCTATTGTTCAATTACTTGATTCCTGAAGAGTCTAGCAACAATCTGCATAAAAAACTACAATGAATCCTATTTATTTTTTGTTTCAGGAGGCGTTAAAGTGCTTAAGTGTTAAAGTGAAGCGTTAAAGTGTTCTCTGATGGCAAGTAATTCTGCTTTCGATCCCTGCTTGCTGTGACTAAAACATGGTAAGTTTTTATATAATAGTTGCATTATGCACATTAAATCCATCTGAAACAAGTTTTTAAATAATAGTTGCATTATGCACATTAAATCCATCTGAAACAATATTTGTTCTATCATTAATTATGCAAAAAATCTTTTTTACAGGAAACTTTAGTGTTCTCAAGGCCAGCAGTCGAAGGAGTTTATGATGGGACTGCATGCGTTATATGCAACACTGCATCAGGGAAAACGTTAACAGGTAAATTTTACCATAATCTCCATTTTGGGTTCAGATGCGATACCATCTTGAACCTATTCGGTTAACTTGGCATGTGTGTATAACTGTGTGTGTGTGTATTTGTGTACTAGTTCTAACACGAAGGATGTCAGGACAGCTGCCACATTAAGGGGTGTCCTGTCAGTGAAATTCAAAATATTTTTACTGTCCTGACAATTATTTCTATAGGAGTGTTATTATGAAGGTTAGGGTTTAGGGTTTAATACAAAAGGGGGAACAATGGATGAACAATACTGTCCTTACCTCACATGTCTATTGATGAAAAAGTGTATGTATGTGTGTATGTGTGTGTGTGACGCCTTTCTTGTAAACACGAAATCTCAAGAACGGTTATGCAGATTCAGTTTATCTTTGGTACACAGATAGGTCATGGTCGGTAGATGGTCCCAATCATTTTTGGTGATGATATCATGCATGTTAATGAGGGGGGCGGGGCTTAATGTAAAAAAACTTGAAATGCTCATATTTCAACAACCGTTTGCCCAATTTGCTTCATATTTGGTATAAACATGTTGTTGGACAGCCTCTATTTGTTCAAAATAATTACGAATCTCAGTAATATGCACACTTGAAAACATACAGTATCTCAAGAATGGTAAAGTCCATCAGACACAGAAATGTTCTTATGCTTCGAAGTACAGATATCCATTATATAAATAGGCCTATCACACATGTATATATTGTAAAATGCATCAGAACCACATAACTATTCAGTTCTAGTTATTATATAGTTACAAGTTTGATGTGAATTGTATGTATAACATGAAGTGCTACAAGATCAGCAGTTGGCCATATAGATTTTACTCATGTTGAAACTTTTTTTCAGGAACTGATGATGGTCGTGCCAAAATCCGGATGGCAGCAGAACAATTGGATGATTCTTTCGTCATCTCAAGAATAAACATGTGCAGCAACACATTCAAGTACCATCAAAAGCCGAAAGCCTGTTATTCCACTTACATTCTGAAGTCGAAGAGATCAGTGAAAACTAATAGTGAGCCAGAACTTGTTAAAATGGAGGTTGAAGAGGGAGAAAGCAGTTAAAAGCCCCCAAAAGACGGAAGAAGAGTACTATTTCCAGTAGCAAAGACGTAGAAAGGAAGTGTGTAATCTATGACAGAGCAAAAGAGAGTAGTGGTAATAGGAACCGGGTGTTTTATCGCATCTCGGAGTCTGACCGAGCAGCATTGTTCGTAGATGTTTTAAACTTTTATAAGGATGAAGTTAAGACAAGATGTGCTTTTCTGGATACAGCTGGTGATGTATTTGCTGCAGATATCTTCTATAATGGGAACTGCTTGCGACAGTACTTGCTAAAGTATAAAAGACGAGAACACATAAAGCGAGCATATCTGCAGTGTAAGATGTGGTTGCAAGCCCCAACTCCTGCAGTCACCAAACCAGATCCACTCCAGTATGGGTATGAAGCAACGGATGTTGGCATAACACCAGTGATACTGCCAGTATCGTGCAGGCCCGATGACCTGCCCCTCCATGCAAATGCCCATCATGTATGAGTACCAAAACGTACACTTGCAGAGAAAGGAACATAAAATGTGGGACGTTTTGTGGCTGTAGTAAAGGCAAAAAGTGTAGAAATCCAAATAATTAAATTCCAAAATAGGAACAATATGCAAAAGGTACAACAGGTAATATGATAAAGTGTCATACATATGTTGTGGCCTTGGTGGTATTATACAATTGTAGTGCGTAGCATGCTGAAATCGGATTTTGGCAATAATTTTAAAAACCATTGACTTTTGGATATGAAAATGTATTACTAACCTCCCATAATGTGGCCATTGCGCACATTTTGAGTGGTCGGGCAACCTCCTAGGTCCAACGGTTCTGTAGATACAGTCACGGCGGATGGTAGTATTTCGCTCAAAAAGGGCGTGGCCCAAAAAAAAGGGGCGTGGCCATTTCAGCTATTTCGCCGTCAGTGGGAAATGTGTTACCAACCAAATATTGTTTCTGGACCTTCAATTTGTGGATTCTTGAAGAGTTTAAGTTCTGGACATATATTTGCATACAACACCACCATGAGCTACTCTAGTATATAGTCTACAGTGATATATTATCGAATTTAAATATTCAAGTTTGTTTAGTTTGTGTGTGTGCGTTCGTGTGCGTGCATGTGTATGTACTATATATGCATGTATATGTGTATTTACCTACTTTTATTTTACAGGGCCTGAGCTACATTCGTATGGTACACCGACTTCACATCTACATTTTTATTTTTGTTTCCTTAGTGTTGGCCGAAGCCACCACCCCGGAAGGCTGAACACAACCCCCGGCTAACACGGTTTATGGAACTGTCGCCGATAGGAACTCCCGCCGAAACGCCAAACGAGAACTCTCGCCGACAATGGAACACTCGACGACGTGAAAATTTTGGGCGCGTTCCACTGGTAAAGCCCCCTCCCCGCTCTTTAACTAACCTAACCTGGACATTGGTCAACTGGCCAACATAACCTAACCACATAACCTAACTCAAGATTAAGAACTAGAACTGTCGCCAGAAATAGGAACATTCGCCGACGTGAAAAAATGGAACACCCGCCGAAGTCGACGAGAATTCCTATCGGCGACATTTCCAGGTACCGCGAACACCTGGTACCCATTTACTGCTGGGTGGAAAGGGGCTCGGACTTAAAAGAGACCTCCCAATTTGTCTCGCTCTGCCCGGGTATCGAACCCGGGATTTCTCGGTTGTGAACCGAGCGTGCTAACCACTGCACTATGGACGGATTTTGTGCTAGCTTATTTGTGTGTATGTGTTTATGTTTGTGTGGGTATGTGTCCCTGTATGTGTGCGTGTGTTTATGTATTTACCCACGGTCTTGTCCATGCGCCTCCGTATTGAAGTGGCTAGCGCACCTAGTTACGAATCCGCGGGCCCAGGTTTGAATCCCGGCCAGGGCAGTCGGCGTGCAGCCTAACAGCTGTTCATCCTTCTTTTGGGGTTGTTCGAGAATTGGGTACTTGGGGAAACCTGGGGAAGGTAACTGTGGTAACCTGGATGACACACTAGCCCTGTGTCTCGGGGCAGGTGGTTGTAACCCATCACAAGCTCAATGGATAATGCGACGGAGATGACCACTGAGGCCACGCGCAGATTAGCGTATGCCTCCTTCTTTACCTTTACCTTGTCCATGCAGGCTGGATTCGCGATTGCCCGTTCTACCCTCCCGGAAAGAGCTTGGGGATCTTAGTTATTGATCTTTGGGTAATGCTGGACCGCCCACACCACACACACACACACAATCCCTTTACTCAAGGGGGACAGTAAACGCCCACATTTGTTAGTGAAAAATCCACGGGAGCGAGCAGTGATCGAACCCCAGACCACAGAAGGAATTCACACGAACACAAAATATATTTTTCGTCTTCTATTTGTTACATGTTCAAATTTCTTTTCTCCATTAACAAAAAAATTTCTTTCTTGTAACCATTTTCATTTTACATGCAAATTAGGTTCCTAGGTAATTTTGCATTTATGTTCCACGTTCTTTTAACTGTTCCAATTACTGCATGTATATGTGTTACTAAACTCTTTTTTTGGACTTGATATGCTAATATTTTCTTACTCCTGCTGTGCTTTATGTATCCTCTTTGAAGTCTTCTCTTTCCTTTGTGTTCATTATCTAAGTTTTCCTTTGTTTGTGGCAGGTGTTTGCAATGTTTAGCGTCAGTTTATCGTGTCTCAAATGGCTTGCTGATGGAATGTTCTTGTCTGCGAAGTTTCATTGTTTTCATAGTTTTTACTGCTTGCTTCGTATAAACTACTGTATTTGATTCATGTTCTGTCTTTTATTTTACTGACGTCTGGGTTTTTTTGGTTTTTATGTAATTTTAGTAGTGATAGTAATAATAGTAGTAGTGGAGGTATAAGTAATATTAAATGCTGTTATGTTTGTTGTCGCTGCTTGTCGTTTTGTTTTGAGATTAATTTCACTATT
>JACEEZ010000789.1:215340-240340 GCA_016584305.1 Chionoecetes opilio | reverse complement strand
AAAAAATCGAAAAAACCCTATTTTCGAATAAAACAAAAAGTGTTAAATCTTTGTTCCGCGCAACACGATGTTGATGAAAAAACAATTCAAATAAACTCTGTATACAATCCCCAAAACATTTTATGTTACAGATTTTCTTGATTTACTTAAATTTTAGTAGATTCGATTTTATTTATTTATGCTCTAGTGTAGAATATATTGCTAATTTATGTAGATATGTTGCCACGATTGAAAAATATGGAACATAACAAAATACTCATTTATTACCTTTTCATATGCAAAAAGTTTCATCAAGGTCGGCAAAGTGGTTACGGAGTTATATCTAAAGGAGAAGAAAAAAAACAGGAATTGAGATATCGGCAAGAAAGCGCAGACAACCACTTCCCCCCACCCCAAGCCTATGTTCGGAGAGAAGCTGTTTCTCTGCGAGCCTATATCAATCTTGGAGTAATAGCGACTCATTCTGGTTCTGAGTGACCCCTTTGAGGTACCGACAGAGGAGGTGTGGAGCTGTCAGGGCGAGATTGGAGGAAAGTGGTGGAGGTGACTTAATATTTCTTCTCAATCTGCTCGCTTATCGTCATTCTCAGTGCTATTGCCATGTTTTATCTCGGTGTACTCTTTCTCTTTGACGTCTTCCTTATGTTTTTGCTCATGGAAATACAAAGAACAGAAAATACGAAAGAATGGTAGGAAACTAGGTTTTTATAATGGCGGCATATCGCTGTTATCTCTTTAGGTTGCTGTCACCACCCTGCAAGCCACTATATGCACCGAACAGAGTTAAACGATTTGAGAGAGTAATTCAGTGGGGGTTTTCGCGAAAAAATAGATCATGACGTGCCAGCGCATGACAGCCTACAGTGCATGCGTCATTTGATGGATGGTTTAGGGGGCGGGAGGGAGTAGTCACCATAACTATTTTACTTATACGAATTTTGCTGTAAAACTTTGTCACGAGGAAGCTAAAGGGTGAATGAGCATGTGATATTTTTTTACTTCAAATATATCGTTTTTATTTTCGAACACTCACCGCAGACGGTCCCCTTAACAATGTGACTGGGTATCCAGAATTTGGTTTATTTTGGTCGTTTTGATGTTTGCAATAGTGTTGTAATAGTACAATACTATTGTACTATTGTCTACTATTGTACTAGTGTAATACTGTCGCAGGAAAATAGCCTAATAAAGTCTAACCTAACGTAACCCATGAGCCCAAACCTAAAGGCGACAGTAATGGCTAATAAAACATCATTGCAAGCATCAAAAACACCCAAATAAACCCAATTCTGGAAATCCAGTCACACCATTAACTAAAGTAGCCATTGCTAGGGTAGTTGTGTTAAAATATAGCCATCCCCAGCTTTGCAACCGTTTTAAGTTTGTTCTCCCAGGCGTCGGATGTAGTAGAGTCCTTTTCTTGGAGTTCGTGACCATTTTCTTCCTACCTTTTTTTCTCGATGGATTTGATAACCTGGACCATTTTAAAGAAAAATTTGCTCCTATGCCCCTCTGGGAAATGACGGCTAATTTTTCTAGAGCCCAATATTGAAAATGGCCGCCGCCGATATCTTGAAAAACATAAAATGTTATATCTCTGGCATCAGATGAGTTAGAAAGACAAATGAGGTGTCATTTTTTACTAATTCTGACATTACAAAGCCACTAGAATGGTTATTAGAGAGTTTAGGTATCATTTTGACCTCTAAATCCAGGATGGCCACTGTCCGCCATCCTGAAAAACATGAAATGTAATATCTTCGGCACAAGATAAGCTAGATGGATATGTGAGGTGTTGTTTTCCACTTATTTTAGCATTATAAACTCATTGGAAGTATTATTTTAGAGTTTCAGGGACATCCTGACATACATTTTCAAGTATGATACGGCGAAATGGGGAAAACATGCTGTATTTTATATCTAATATTTCTTTTCATACATTTCCAGCTGCATCGCATGCCCAGAAACAATGAAATGGCAAAACAAATAATATGTAATATTAATTTTCTTCTGTTTCAGATGCATCGCATGCCAGTCTGATGAAAATCGCCGACTTGTAAAGTGACTAAAAGAATGTATAATAGAACAGACAGTGAAGAGTTACAAGACAAGGCTATAGATGAATACAAGTGCATTTTACTCTGTGGAAAGTCATGTACAGCAGATGACAGTTTGGAAAACATTACACCTGAGAAGTGGGAATCCATCCGGGAAAAGTCTTTAAAATGGAGAGAACTTGATAAGTTTCAACATGTACACTCCCCGCCTTAGCCGGGCGAGAATCCACTCACCCCAAACCTCCTGGCGTGTCAATTCCTTTTAAATGCCTTATCGATGGTCCTAGATTGTAGAAGGGGAATACACACACACACACACATCTGCTGTGTATCTCTGATACGACGAGAGAGAGAGAGAGAGAGAGAGAGGAGAAGAGAAGGAGAGAGGGGAGAGAGGGGAGAGAAAAGAGAGAGAGAGAGAGAGAGGAGAGAGAGGGGAGAGAGAGGAGAGAGAGGAGAGAGAGGAGAGAGAAGAGATGAGAGAGAGAGAGAGAGAGAGAGAGAGAGAGAGAGAGAGAGAGAGAGAGAGAGAGAGAGAGAGAGAGGAGTTAATGGAGAAGAAATATAAAACAAATATATAAAACAGAGAACCACCTAATATAATACGACTAATATAAATTTGAGTGCGGAAAGAAAGTAGAGAAACAGGGAGGAAGCGAGGGCAGGAGAGAGCGGGGGGAGAGGGGGTAGGCGCGAGATAGGGTCATATTACCGCGGTAGGAAACGGAGTGGATGAGCAGGAAAGAAAATACAGAGAGAGAGAGAGAGAGAGAGAGAGAGAGAGACAAGGGGGGGGGGGCGATAACGGAACAAGTATCATAATCTTATTGGAAGGAAATCAACTGCAATAATAATTATAACACTATTTTAACGCTGATTTATATATTTTGCTGAATGGGAGAAAACTATATACGACCGAGAGGAAATTTCCATTCCTTTCCATGCAGTCCAATGCCAAGAGAGAGAGAGAGGAAGAGAGAAGGGGAGAGAGAGAAGAGAGACGGAGAGCGAGAGAGAGAGAGGGAAGAGAGAGAGAGAGGAGAGAGAGAAAGATGAGAGAGAGAGCGAGAGAGAGAGAGAGAGATAAACGGAGGGTAGAAGAGATAAGCCTGCCTTCCTTCTTCCTCCATACAGAGGCTCCCACACCCAGCAAGTCCATCCTGTCAAGGGAAATATTTTTTCCAGACAGGTTTGCACTGATGCACGGCCCTCTACGCTTGGCTGTAGCTCCAAAGCTAACCATAGGATTTTCTTGAAAATACCCTCGTTGTGATTCCCACACAAAGTTCATTTCAATTATCTTTAGATAACCTGTATATCCTAACCTAACCGTAACCGTAACCGTTCCCCGTGTTGTGGGAAAAAATATTCGCGTCCCGCGCCATTGCTATAAAAATAAATCAAATAATGATAATAATAAATAAATTGAATAAATACAAAACAAAATTCTCTTTCTCTCTCTCTCGAATGAGATGGAAGGAGAGAGAGAGAGAGAGAGAGAGAGAGAGAGAGAGAGAGAGAGAGAGAGAGAGAGAGAGAGAGAGAGAGAGAGGAGTTAATGGAGAATAACAATTTACAAATAAGAGGTCACAGAAAGATGGAGGAGAGAGAGGGGGGGAAGGTGGCGAGTGATAAGGTCAATTGACCGCGGTAGGAAAAATAGAGGCAGATTTGTATGAGAATTAAGGACGTATTATTTTCTTATTGGGAGAAAATTGTGGTGTATAAATGACCTACTGGATTTTCATATATGACTCCCGTGGGCAGCTCTAAATAAGATCCCAAGTGTTTAAGCAGCCTCTCTCTCTCTCTCTCTCTCTTCTCTCTCTCTCTCCTCTTTTCCTCTCTCTCTCTCTCTCCTCCTCCTTATCCGTTCGTACAACTGAAAGATGTGTGTGTGTGTTTGTGTGTGTGTGTGTGTGTGTGTGTGTCCCTTCTGCTATCAAGTGACCTTTGATAAGGCATTTAAAAAGATAAGGAAGTGACACGCCAGGTAGTTTGGGGTGAGTTTTTGAGGGATATTTCTCGCCCAGAAAAGTCTGTGAGTGTACATGAAAATGTGGATTGGGAGAAGGGACCTAAAGGTCACCACATGCATAGCACTTGCTACGCATCATTATCCAGCAAGCGCAAGCTCTGTCAAGCTGAAAAACGCAAACAGAAATCCGAGGAACATCTTGAAAGAAATGAAGCATCAGATCAACAAGACCCTCCGCCAGAGGCCAGTGCACCTAAAAGGCTCCGCTCCAGCATGGGTGTCCTTCATGATAAGACTCTATGTGTGTGGTGCATGAAAGGGGGATACAAGAGTAGTAATCGCGACAAGCAGATTTTACTTCTATCAACAGTAGATGCCTGGACTAAATTCAAGTTACATACTGTCCGTCTGGAAAATGACGTCATGAGATTGAGACTTGACACTCTGATTGCATCCATCCCAGATAGCCAAACAGCATTTGGGTTGGAAATCCGCTACCATCGTTCGTGCTGGCGCAAATATGTCAGCGACCACAAGCCCGTTTCAGATGAAAGTACTCAACATCTGCAGCGTGTAAACCTCCGAGAGGCCCAGGCTCTCTTCTTTCATCACATTCGTCAAGTCATCTTCAAAGACCATGAAATTCGGACACTGCAAAGTCTCCTGCAGGACTATACGCGCATTTTCTCAAATCACGGACACAACTCAGCAGTAAAGTCCAGCTACTTAAAGGAAATTTTCATCAATGAATTTGGGGGAGACATCGGATTTCATGAACGTATTCAAAAGAACGTGAGTGAACTGGTATATGATACAACAGCAGCAGGTACATACATTGAGGCAGCAATATCTTCATTGGGTGTTAGCAATGATCAGTTGGTGATGAATGTTGCGGAACGACTCAAAGAGCAAGTCATCAGGACAAATACTATTCCCTGGCCCCCATACATACACGAGTTGGAGAAAGAAGAAGACCCTAATGAGCTCCTGCTGGTTGAAAAACCCAAATAAGTCTGCAATTGATGACAGTCCACCCGTCCGGTCGATTGCATCTATCCTCACAAGCTACATCACTGGAAAACGCACTGCATTTGAGATAAATCTCTCTGTTTTGCTACATGGACTGACCAAGAGTAGGGAAATTGTCGACATAATGCACAAAGATGGACTGGGCATCAGTTACAATGACGTACTTATGCTGCGCGATTTTTGGGTGGTCAATGACCTCAAGTGCTCATCTGATTGTCCGTTCGAACTAGCGGAGGGTAAACCTACCATCGCTATAGTCGACAACGATGACTTCAAGATCGACACACTGACCGGTGCTGGCCAGTCACACCGCACTAATGTCATGTTTGTGCAGCCAGAATCATTTGATCCAGAACATCCTTCTCAGAATCCTGAGGATCGACCAGTTCTCGGTGCCAACTTTGCATCAAATCTCTCGACAACTCTCAAAGACCTCGGAAGTGAAATGCAAAATGTCAACCCATACAAGACAGTAAAGCGTGGGGAACCACCTCTCAAGATGCCACTAGCTGATGACAGTACTCCTCCTGACACCTCGGTGCAAAGAATTCGTGGTGTAATCCATGCATTGGCTAGGGCGCAAGATGACCGAACGAGACCTACGCCAGAAGAACAGACTGTGCCTGGATTTTCAGGGTTTCACGCCAGCATGTCAAATGCAGACGAGAAGAGTCGAGCAATATACCACATGACTTATACCAACCCACCCAGTAAGACAATTCTCAATGATGTGATGTGTAAGCTTGCAAAATCGATCGAAGAAAAAAAGATGCCTTTTGCAATAATTGTTGGTGATGTCCTGGCGTCCTGGCGTTGGCGTCCTGTCTACGTGCTCATGCTAGAATTGAAAAATGAGAATGCTGGGCTGTTCAGCAAAATCTTACCATTCATGGGACCCTTCCACATCCAAATGTCATTCATCTACACTATATACAAGAGGTTTAAGGGATCTGGCATCTCAGATGTGTTGGTGGCAGCGGGTATAATAGCAGACGGGTCTGTTGATCAGGCCCTTCGTGGAAAACATGTTAAGCGTGGTGTTCGATGCTTGCGACTATTCTATGAAACTCTGGTCCACCATGTAATATGCAGACGTTTGGAAGGTTCCCCTCTATTTGAAGAGGTAAAGGCATCCCTTGCCAAGCTCCGACATCTGAATGATGCACAGGAACTTGCAGATGTACATGCAGAGCTAGAGAGAAATCCTGAGCTGAAGGACCTCATTGACACTCTCTTCAAAGAATATGAGGGTGCACCACAAGCAGAATACTGGATGTCCTTTATGGAAATGGTGGAAATTCTGACTCAAAATATCCATGCAATCAGAACAAGCAACTGGACTGAGTTCAAGACCTCACTCAAGCTCATGCTTCCCTTGATGCAAATCTATGA
Source organism: Chionoecetes opilio (assembly GCA_016584305.1). Taxonomy (NCBI): domain Eukaryota; kingdom Metazoa; phylum Arthropoda; class Malacostraca; order Decapoda; family Majidae; genus Chionoecetes; species Chionoecetes opilio. The sequence goes on along the minus strand of JACEEZ010000789.1, from coordinate 233,884 downwards.
TAATAACAAGTATGGTCGGCACCTTCCCGATTTCACTGCAGTGCTTGATACCCTTCCTGTCGACTAGGCTGCATTCATGGAAAGTGGTATGTTTGCACAGTCAATGACAGGAAAACCATATTCATGTGTCGCCCTCGATATATGGATAGTCAACAATGAATAAGGACTCTAAGCTGAAGTCTGGTTGGTTGGCCATTCTGAACAATGAAAAGCAGCTCCTTTCAAACACTCGGAATGTGAATAACATCAATCGGGTGAGAACAACAGTCCATCGCCATGCTAAACGCAAGAAGCAAGGAAAATGGAAGCATGATGATTGCTCATCGAGCAAAATGAAGAAGGATGAACAAGCTGTACAGGATATAAGCGCATGCCTCACTGAATGCAAGTGTGATCCATTTGACCATACAAACCAGACACTTCGATCCTTACAGTCAGGAATCCCAGCCTCAGACGCTCTCGCTGCTGACTTGAAATCAGCAAAGGAGGATGGCACAAGCAAATTGAAGCAATTCATACATGACAGAGTGTATTCCAAGACCAAGTCTCTCAACGACCGAGTTCCCCGTAGCAAGCGCAAGAACTTTTCAACTCAGGAATTGAAGAAAGCAGATGGTGACAACCTGAAGGGAAAGACTAAGGAAATGGAGCGTAAAGCCTTGGCCTCTGTTCTTGGACTGGTCGAAACGAGTGGTGTTCTGAAACTTGAAGAAGTCCTGCAGCATCGTGTTACAGCCGAGTGCCTTTCTATCTTCAACGTCAATGGAACAATCCGTAAATCACAGAAAAGCATGCTTCAACAAAAACTAACTATGACTGTCATTCAAGAACTTGGTGTATACACGTCTATTATTGATATGGGCCTCATCTGGCGCCTATCAACTCCTACCATTGAAGATAGAGAGAAGGGAGACAGAACCAAGTATACCTGAGGAGATTATGCAGCGAAGTTGGTGCACTTTGTTCTAACAAGACACAAGCATGCTGACCGCATCATTTGCGTCAATGATTCATATGATCAGAATTACATGATCAAGGACAGTAAGAGAATACTGCGCCAAAAAAAACTGCCAATCAGCAATGTCTTCATGAAGACAGAAGATGAATTTCCTTCTAGTAAAGTTTTCCATGCTCTCCTGGGTAAACCCGAGAACAAAATCCGGCTTCAAGCATTTCTTCAAACGGAATTTCAGAGAACAGCAGCGACAACTAGCACCGACATCATCTACTGTGTAGTGGGCAGCACTGCAAAGAACCTCACTACAGGCAAGCTTGTGCCAGAGCTCACATGCTCCCATGCAGAGGCAGATACGGCTATGTTCACAATATACAGCGTGCTCCGGTCAGACGGCTACACAGCACCTGTCATTCTAGATACAGAGGACACAGACAACTACGTGCAAGCGGCATATATTGCTCAGAGGACACCAGGGATCCTGTGTGTGAAACGCAAGCGTCAGCTTATTGATGCCCGATATTTGTGCAGTGAGGCAATGGCTGCATCCATCATTCCACTTTATGTTCTCACTGGGTGTGACCACAACTCTGGCTTCTATGGAACAAGCAAGAAACTCATCGCAGATCGTCTAGAGAAGTCTAAAGAGGCATTTGACCTGCTAGCAGCATTTGGTACACAGCTCCCAGTCACACAACAGGTCATCAGTAATTTGGAGCGGTTTGTTATTCGATATGTCTATGGTGATACCAAAAGCAAGACCATTGGAGATGCGAGGGCAGCGAAGTGGAGAGCTCAGAAGAAAAAAAGCACTATCCGACTTGTGCCTGACTTGGACAGTCTCCATCCACACTTGGAGCGTGCAAACTATCTTGCATATTTGCAAAAGCATTACCAGCTCCAAAATCACCCATCACTGATTGATCATGGGTGGCATCTTGTATGGCAATATGTAATGGCTTATTGAACGGACTGCCTGTCCGTTCAACCAAGCCGCCACTTCCCCCATCCATACCACTACCTGCAAATCCGCAGACAGAGAACATCAGTGATGATAGCAGCGAGAGTGATGACTGTGATTCTGATAGTGGCTCATACAGTTAATCATGTAGTGATAGTGAGGTGGCAAATTAGTATGTACAGTTAGTATGTAGTTTAAAATGAAGTAGTGTCATGCTAAAATAAGTGGAAAACAACACCTCACATATCCATCTAGCTTATCTTGTGCCGAAGATATTACATTCATGTTTTTCAGGATGGCGGACTGTGGCCATCCTGGATTTAGAGGTCAAAATTATCCCTAAACTGTACGATAACCATTCCAGTGGCTTTGTACTGTCAGAATTAGTAAAAATTGACACCTCATTCGTCTTTCTAACTCATCTGATGCCAGAGATATAGCATTTTATGTTTTTCAAGATGTCGGCGGCGGCCATTTTCAATATTGGGCTCTAGAAAAGTTAGCCGTCATTTCACAGAGGGGCATAGAAGCTAATTTTTCTTTAAAATGGTCCAGGTTATCAAATCAATCGAGAAAATAAGGAAGGAAGAAAATGGTCACGGACTCCAAGAAAATGAATCTAATGTCACGAAGGTCAAAAGATCGAGTCTGACCTCTGACAATTTTGAGATTGGTTTTCATGAAGGGGAACATGGACCTTTTCAATATGGAGTTATCACTAGAGGACTCTGGGTGATGAGTCTGAGGACTTGGGGGCCTGATTTCATATCAATAATAATATATATTTTGGAGTGTAGTGTACTTAAACTAATAATTAATATTCCTTATTTTGCCTATCACTTATCCCATAATTTGTATTTAAATTGATTAATTGAGTGAGGAGTCACAAGGATCACAAAAGGTGAAATGAGCCATCTGTGATCTCTGATGTGATGATGTGATGTGATGATGTGATGTGATCCATCTCACATATGTGAGGCGCTGAAGGGTATATCTGAAAAATTACTAATATATACTGCATTAATTGACATTACTAATTGAATAAATAATAAATTGACCCACTACATTAAAAAGTGCCATACCTTTATTTTTGTCTTTTTCTGCAGTCAAAATATCCCGTTATTGGTTTGCCGACTTGCGATGGCGGATATTCAAATTTCAAGAAATGTGTGGACTTACGGTTGCGGCAAGTAAGGGTTCGAGTATGCGGAGGTGCGTTTGCGGAAGTGAATTTTCATTTGCAGTGCCCACCTCTTACACACACACACACACACACACACACACACACACACACACACACACACACACACACACACACACACACACACACACACACTCATACACACATACACAAACGCATTCATACATACATACAAAATATCACACGCACGCACACATGCCCCCACCCCCCCAAACACACAAACACACACACACACACACACACCGCCTGAACGGCTCAGTCGGTTAGGGCGTCCGGCACCATTCTGTGGTCTGACGTTCGATCCCCGACCCCGCTCATTCTCGAGGATTTTTCCAATGAGAAATTCGGGCGGTTATTGTCCCCCTTGAGCAAGGGGATGGGGGGGTGTGGTGTGTGAGGTCCCAGCATTACCCAAAGATTGGTTATAATGGCCTCTAAGCTCGCACCGGGAATGTGAAACTGGCGATCGCGAGACTGACTCGCGTGGACAAGACCATGGGTGAATGACACACACACAAACATAGATAGATAGATAGATCATTTTATTGACCACCCTTACGTTTAACAATAATAAATACAATACGTTTTATTTGGTCCAATTCACAATAACTATTCATTAATGGCTATACAAAAACTATTTATTCATAGAAAAACCACACAAGATATTGTGTAGGCTGTATAAAAGTCAATGAAATAGCTACTAAGAAACAGATAAAAGAAACACTTGAAAGGAAAAACAAGGATTCCAAAAACATATTCCCTAACCCATCGAATGCAAAAATATATAAAACATTTAATACAAACATAGATATTTATGTACAATAGCAAGCACAGTGTCATATCATAGCATAGTTACCATCGTCATTAACTGTTGTGACAGTATATAATCGTCTAACTTGTAAAGAAATAGGACAATTTTCAATAATATGTGTTTCTGTTTTACTAGGTCGCATGGGCACAAGATTTTCCTCTATGGGAAGGCGACCTCTTCCTCGCCTATTTCAGCGCCCTTTCTCGACTGCGAGCGAGTGCGCACTCAGTTGCAGTCTTGTCCAGGACACACGTTCGATTTCACTTACTTTGACGTTTTTCGTGTAAATATCGTGTACGATTAGCTGTGTTAAATGATGTTTAAAAAGTCTGCCTATTTGATACGAAGTTCATGATATTTAATTTATGTTGGCATTTAGCTTCCCTTATTATCATCAATGTTGCCAAAGGTCAAGTATGTAACATATCTGGATATACTGTAGCATCATTATACCTGATTGTCACCTTCATTGCAGGGATCAGCGGGTCATCATCCATAGCATCTATTTGATACCACATTTTTGAAAAATGTTCTTTGTTTTGCCTTACTGAACGTACGCAGTGGAGATATATTCAGTTCTATCATTCACATATCATTATTTGTTGTCTTCCTGACACCTAAAAGTTGCTTTATACACCATTTATAATGTTTCTGTACAGGTTTTGTGTCACCATTTGCCGAGAGTTACTTGTCTTTGGAAGAGAGCCTGCATGAGGATCTCCACGTGGTGACCCCCGGGAGTGGCGTCATAGGATGGGTGAAGCTACGCGTCCCCCGGCGTATGCCCCCAATCGATGATGATGATTTAACCAAGATGTATACTATATGTATTTAACCAAGATCTACTGTATATAGATAGCATTGATTATGTAACTGCAGCATCATATATCTTCTATACAGCAAATGGAACATCATTATTTCTGTTAACGAAAGAAACATATTTCAAGGCATGACATATCTTATCATTCGCATGTAGCCTTACATAGGAATATATAGGAAGAACAGATGCCAGGAGACATCTTGGTCTATAACAAGGGTATCTGCTGTACTACATACTACTAAATATCAAACTACATGTAAGAGAACAGTTGGAAATGGATACCATGCCCCTAAAGAAGATAGGAACATGGAAGTTTCGTAGTGAAGAATGAGAGGATCCGACCGGGCTGCATCTGTAACGCCCGGTTCCCACCTTCCCGCTTGTACGGCCGCTGTGACGATACAAAGGGTTGCCATGATAAAAGGTTGCCAGGCCCCTACTGCGTATGCGCGGAAAAGCGCAACCTTATTTATCGTTGTTACGACGATATATTTGGTCTCCTGATAAATAGTGTCACCAAAACACAAGTATTTATTTTCTCATGTAGGTCATTTATCTATACTAGTCAGTGATAACTTCGATCATAGACCACTGTGGTACAGATACAGTGGTATATATGCTTCCTTACATCTTATTTACCATGTAGCTATGTGGCGATGAATGTGGTACCCTGATAAATAATGACACCAAAACACAAGTTATATTATTTTCTCATGTACGCCATTTATTTATACTAGTCAGTGATAACTTCGATCATAGACCACTGTGGTACAGATACAGTGGTATATATGCTTCTTTACATCTTATTTACCTTGTAGCTATGTGGCGGTGAATGTGGTACCCTGATAAATAGTGTCACCAAAACACAAGTTATATTATTTTCTCATGCAGGTCATTTATTTATACTAGTCAGTGATAACTTCGATCATAGACCACTGTGGTACAGATACAGTGGTATATATGCTTCTTTACATCTTATTTACCTTGTAGCTATGTGGCGATGAATGTGGTACCCTGATAAATAAGGAAACCAAAACACAAGTCATATTATTTTCTCATGTAGGTCATTTATTTATACTAGTCAGTGATAACTACGATCATAGACCACTGTGGTACAGATACAGTGGTATATATGGTGGTTATAATGGAGGAGAGTTTCACGTTCGCTACAGACCTTACTACTCACGTTTAAAAAAAAAAAATTGGCTCAGTATACTGTACACTACTACTCTACTTGCGCTCAATATTAAAAAAAGATGTATATATTGAAATTATCCTTTTGTTGTCCTCCATTATTACCTATATGCTTCTTTACATCTTATTTACCATGTAGCTATGTGGCGATGAATGCATTCGGACGGGCATTTACCCTGATAAATAAGGAACCCAAAACACAAGTTATATTATTTTCTCATGTACGTCATTTATCTATACTAGTCAGTGATAACTTCGATCATAGACCACTGTGGTACAGATACAGTGGTATATATGGTTCTTTACATCTTATTTACCATGTAGCTATGTGGCGATGAATGTGGTACGCTGATAAATAGTGTCACCAAAACACAAGTTATATTATTTTCTCATGTAGGTCATTTATTTATACTAGTCAGTGATAACTTCGATCATAGACCACTGTGGTACAGATACAGTGGTATATATGCTTCCTTACATCTTATTTACCATGTAGCTATGTGGCGATGAATGTGGTACCCTGATAAATAATGTCACTAAAACACAAGTTATATTATTGTTTCATGTAGGTAATTTATTTATACTAGTCAGTGATAACTTCGATCATAGACCACTGTGGTACAGATACAGTGGAATATATGGTTCTTTACAGCTTATTTACCATGTAGCTATGTGGCAATGAATGTGGTACCCTGATAAATAATGACACCAAAACACAAGTTATATTATTTTCTCATGTACGTCATTTATTTATACTAGTCAGTGATAACTTCGATCATAGACCACTGTGGTACAGATACAGTGGTATATATGCTTCTTTACATCTTATTTACCATGTAGCTATGTGGCGATGAATTTGATACTCTGATAAATAAGGAAACCAAAACACATGTTATATTATTTTCTCATGTAGGTCATTTATTTATACAATTGGTATACATTGTCAAACAAATATTCACCCAGGGAGCAGTGTTTCAGTGCGTATTTGTGCAGTGTAGCTACTCGGGCCAAGGGTAGCTGGTCAGATCGCTACACCGGGCATGCCTCCGACGTGGATGCCTGGCTTATTTGTTCTTATTACTATGGAAATCCATTCTGTATTGCCTTGGCACTAATACAATATATAAAGTAGTCAACCAGGAACATACTTGTCGATAATGACACACAGATGTTGTATTCTTACTGTTAAATATGTCTTTTTCTGTGTCACCCTTCCCGCGCATGCCTCCGACGTGGATGCCTGGCTTATTTCTTCTTATTACTATGGAAATCCATTCTGTATTGCCTTGGCACTAATACAATATATAAAGTAGTCAACAAGGAACATACTTGTCGATAATGACACACAGACGTTATATTCTTACTGTTAAATATGCCTTTTTCTGTGTCACCCTTCCCGCGCATGCCTCCGACGTGGATGGGTGAACATGATATGATTTACACATAATAACGCGTTGTTTTGTACAAATACTTAGCCCACCTGTACAATACTGATTATTCAATGTACGACCAAAGTTAAAGCAGGGAACGTTACTGTATTATTACAAACAGGAGCACAAACCTGCCATGGTGTCCTCGTCTCTTGCAGCTTGTGCCAGGTGCACCAAAACACCCGTATATGTCCATATATATCTAACCACTGGGCTTGTGTCTGGTATACAGCGATTGTTCAAGTCTTCTTCTATCATGGACAGCCTTATAGTGTACGGACACTTATCATTTATGACATAATTTGCCATATTGCTGGCTTGGGGTGGTGGTCGGTGCGAGAGCGGGCCAGGCAGCAACACTAAGAACCAAAATATCTCATGTAAACAACACTGTTGGGCGAGTATCTTGATGACAGCAATAGGTGAGGCATTCTTCTATTGTGGGATGCCTCATTTGGTGAAGGATAGCATTGTTTAACTGATTTTAGACGATATTTATATTTACCTGATATATTTGGTCTCTCACGCCACCGCGCATGCGCAGTAGGGGCCTGGCAACCTTTTATCATGGCAACCCTTTGTATCGTCACACCGCCGTACAACAACAAAGACGTCACAATGACGTCACAACAAAGTCTACCGCACCGCCGTACCGCTGTACGGCCGCCGTACAAAGTTAAATTCAAGTCATCTCTCCCGCTCGGCGGTGTCCGCTCGAGCGGAGTTGCCAACTGTGCCCAGTTACCACAAATACCACTCAAGCGGTGATGATGGTGACGTCATTGTTGTTGTATGGCGGCCGTACAAGCGGGAAGGTGGGAACCGGGCTTAAGAGACAATCCGACGTGGAGGAGGCAACGGGGGCGCCCACATGGCTCGTGGTTGGGGCAAGGTGATGTTTTCTGCCGAGAGTTCCTTGGTATGGGAAGGGAGCCTGCACAAAGCCTTCTCTATGTAAAAGCCTGCGCCTGGGAGCGCGGGATGGACGTGACGTCACGAGCTGAGGCTGCTCCGCGAGTCAGTAGGAGCCGAGCTTTCAGCATGTGAGGATGTACGGGCGGTATAAGATATACTGTTATCTTTGGAAATGTTTGTTCTATAATATTATCAAATAAAAAACCGTAAAACACACTAAAGAAATGCCATTATGAGACTCTCAAGAAATATGCATGAACTTAAACTCTTCGCCATTTAATATTTTACTCGCAAACATTTTACATGGTGAATACCAATAGAAGCGGAATTTAATTAGCTTTCCATTGTTATATTTTGTTTTCTGATAAATGAATTAGAACCATACATACATTAGCGTTAACTAAATAAATAACATCATCAAACGGGAAAAATTACCCGATTTCATGACCTTTTTTGTTAGTTAACGCTAATTTATGTATGGTTCTAATTCATTTATCAAAAAACGAAATATAGCAATGGAAAGCTAATTAAATTCCGCTTCTATTGATATTCTCCATGTAAAATGTTTTTGAGCAAAATATTAAATGGCGAAGAGTTAAAGTTCATACATATTTCTTGTGAGTCTCATAATGGCCTTTCTTTAGTCTGTTTTACGGTTTTTTATTTGATAATATTATAGAACAAACATTTCCGAAGAAAAACAATATATCTTTTATACTGATAAACATATATTAGGTACGAAATTACCCGATTTCATGATGTATGTATTTAGTTAACGTAATTTATGCATGTCTAATTCTATTATCGAAACAAATTGCAATGGAAGCGAATTAAATTCCGCTTCTATTGATATCACCATGTAAAGTTTTCGAAAAAATATAAATGGCGAAAATTAAGTTCATGCATATTTCTTGAGAGTCTCATCTAGCATTTCTTTAATGTGTTTTACGGGTTTCTTATTTGATAATATTATGAACAACCTTTCCGAAGATAAAATTCTTCTTATCTGATTAAACATTACAGTTAGGTAAACTGTCATCTCGGTGCGTGACGAGACGTCGTCCGTGGACGTCATCAATCTCAGGGGGCACGGGCTTTACATACAGACGGCCTTGGCCTGCATTGGGTCAACCTCCTCCTCAATCATTGGTTGAGGCGAGCGGATAAGACCATATTGTAGAGTTTTGCTAAAGTATTTATTACATTAATGTCTCTATACCTGTTTGGTTTAGACCCACGCTTGTACGTATACATTATATTGAATAGGTTTGCCGTTATTCAGCCAATAGGAAAAAACACTCATAGATATATTATCAAATAGTGTAATAGTTAGTACAATCCAACTAGCAGGTGAAACCTTGAATAAGGCAGGTGGTACGCCGTCGGGGCCACTAGTTAGGTTTTAGCCTTTTTATTTGTGTCGGTTTATCGTCTACATTGATGGGCCTGTCCAACTCAAGGATGGCAACATGTGAGCGTAACTCTTTGACATCCAGATATACTACTGTACATATATATATATATATATATATATATATATATATATATATATATATATATATATATATATATATATATATATATATATATATATGTAGTAGTAAGGGTAAGGGCACTCCGTAGTGTAGGGGTAGCACGCTCGGTTCACAACCGAGAAGTCCCGGGTTCGATCCCCGGGCGGAGCGGAAACATATGGGCTGTTTCCTTAAAAAACCCGAGCCCCTCTCCACCCAGCAGTGAATGGGTATCGGGTGTTAGCCGGGGTTTGTGACCTGCTCTCCGGGGTGCTGGCTTCGGCCAAAACTAAGCACTAAGGATGAATGATAAAAAATGTTGATATGGAGACGGGGCCATACGAGCGTCGCTCTGGCCCTGTAAAATACAACTAGATGAATACACATACATATACACATACACATACACACACACACACACACACACACACACACACACACACACACACACGCATACACACACACACACGCACACACACCACGCACACGCATACACACCAAATGAAACTATAAATATTGAAACAGTGCAAAACGACCAAATGCAATAATGAAAAAACAGGGCAAGAATAATCACACTTGCAATGCTTCAGCTATATAATATATGATTTTTTTTTTACGTCAGTGTGGCAGACGACCAGTGTGTTTTGTACGCGTGTCTTGCGTACTTACTGGTCTGGCAGTGGCAGGGCTGGAGGTGGAATTTGTGGTGGTGGTGGTGGCATTGGAGGTGGTGGAGGTAGTTGTGTTTGGGCCGATTCGATCAGCAACGTGCCTTGGTAAGTTGTTGGTGGTGGTATGGAAATGTACTCGGCGACTCAAAGTGGATTGTGCCGATAGAGAGGAGGAATAGGATCAATACACTGAAGAGGATTTGGAGGAGATATTGTAAAGTGTGGTGCTGGTGTGGATATGATGTGGAGGGAAAAGTGGACCAGGATTTAGGAACATTTTGGGCAATAATGAGGCGAATGAACCAGGGAGGTATGAAGTGAGATTGGGTAGAATAAGTGGTTGAGAGGAAGGGTCAAAAGGGGCTAGAAGAGAGGGTGAGGCAGCGTGAGACAAGGCAGGGGCGTTGTAAAAAAATGACTGGGCGTTGCGATGTATATAATACATATTCCACTAACAAGTTTTAAAGACCATGACGGTTTGTAAGAGTACGTCTGTAGGAATTTGAGTCTCTCTCTCTCTCTCTCTCTCTCTCTCTCTCTCTCTCTCTCTCTCTCTCTTTTTTTTTTTTTTTTTTTTTTTATTTAAACATACATATACATGAAGCCCAAAGGTGCACTGTCGTGTGCTACCTATCTTAAGGGCAAGTAAATATAGCTATTTACACATAAATACAAAGACCTAAAAACTAACATTATATACATATAAGCATCATTAAAGAGTTTGTTGAGGCACTGTTGCTGTCACTAGTGTCACAGTATCACTAGCGTCAGCGGGGTGGGCTTCGACAGTCTCCACCGATTGGCCGCCAACTTTACACTTTGTGTGTTCATCTCCTGGATGTGAGGGACAGCGGCCGTGAAAATGTTCCACATCCTGGAGACGCGGCCCACAAAGGTGCGTTGGTGCTGGCTGATCACCACTGGTAAGCACCGTTCTCGTGCTTCGCGTGGCGATTCTCGGAGGCTGTCGTAACCCAGCCAGGTGTGGCACTCGCTGCACCTGTGCCTTGTGGAATACCACAAGCGCCGCGACGTCCCTGCGATATTCCAGTGAGTCGGGAGGACTCACCGGCTCAAACTGGGCTGGTGGGTCTGGGGGGTCTGCAGCATCCACTAGTCGCAGGGCTCGACGCTGGATGCTGTCCAGCCTCATAGTGTGCGAGGCTGCACACGACATCCAGGAGAGGGCGGCGTACTCTAAGTAAGGCCGTATCTGGGCCTTGTAGAGCAAGAGCTTCCCTCCCCTGTCGAGGAAGCTGGCTACCCTTCGCAGGGCAGAGACCCTGTGAGAGGCCTTTTTAGCAATGTGTTTGATGTGGCCGTCAAACCTAGCTCTCGGTCCACCTCTACTCCCAGAACCTTGACGGCTTATTGGAGTGGGAGAGAAACGCCACCAAACCGCAGCCTCCCTTCCACTGCTGGCCCAGTAGCGGGGGAGACCGAGAAACCACCATTGCCTGTGTCTTCTCCGGAGCAAAGGTCACCTGCCAACGTGTACCCCACTCCTGTATAACACTCAGCTGCTGATTGACCTCATCAGCAGCACGCCCACTGTCATGTCGCGGGTAGGAGCAGGAGAGAGTACAGTCATCAGCGTAAGCCGAGACTGCTGGCAGCTGCCGGAGAAGTTCGTCCACGTAGATGTTCCACAGGACTGGCCCCAGCACAGAGCCCTGTGGGACTAATGCTTCCACTGGCAGGGACTCAGAGGCCTGCCCGTTAACGACGACCTGGAGGGTTCTTCCCTGCAGGTAGTTCCCCAGGAGCAGCACGAGGTCACCCTGGATGCCTTTTGCTCGGAGTTTTTCGAGAAGGCCTCCGTGCCACACCCTGTCAAAGACACCCGCTATGTCAAGGGCCACCACGACAGTGTCCTGGCCGTCATCCAGGGCGTCCTGCCAGTTTCGGGTAAGGAGCATCAGCAGGTCAGAGGTGGACCGTCCAGGTCTGAACCCAAACTGTTGGTCCGAGAGGAGGTAGTTGTTGCTGAGGTGACGACAGATTACCTCTGCCACGATCCTCTCGAACACTTTCCCCACCACAGACAGCAAGCAGATGGGCCTGTAGTTTTTGGGGTCAGATCTGGAACTCCTCTTGTGAACAAGAACCACTCGAGCCTCCTTCCACACTGAAGGCCAGATGTTTTCCTGCAGGCAGGCAGTGAAGACTGTGGTGAGAGGGACAGACAGCTCCCGGGCGCAGTTTTAACAAATGCGGGCTGACGTCATCAGGGCCAGTGGCTTTTTTGGTGTCGAGCCCTCGCAGGATGTGCTCGACCTGCGCCTGCGTCACCTTCACCTTGTGGACTGTCTCTTCACACTGCTGCTCCAGACGAGGCGGGGGCTGACGGGGGGCCTCCACCTTCATCTTTGCAGAGAAGAGATTAGCTAGCAGCTGAGCATTCTCCTTGCTGCTGACAGCCGCTGTTCCGTCCTGCTTGGTGAGGGGAGGAATTGAATCTTTGCGGCTGATTCCCTGTTTTTCCTTAACCAGGGACCACCAAGTCTTGTTTCCCACGCCTGGGCCTCGTAGTTTGCGGTGCAAGTCCTCCTCCCGCTTTTTTATGGCCCATTTGCTGGACACCACCATCCTCCTGCAGGCCGCCTGGTGCAGGTCCTTGTTGCGCCGAGTTGGGTTCCGCTTGAAGCGGAGCCACGTTGAGTACTTGGCCTCGGCAGAAGGCCAAAGAAGGCTCTCGCTCTCTCTCTCCCTCTCTCTCTCTCTCTCTCTCTCTCTCTCTCTCTCTCTCTCTCTCTCTCTCTCTCTCTCTCTCTCTCTCTCTCTCTCTCTCTCTCTCCCCCCAGATTGCCAATGCTCTAAAATTTCATTAAAAAGTAATCTGCAAGAGAATACTCAGGATCACTTTCCTACCGAGGAGCCTGTGGGAGTAGGAGGAGGAAAAGGAATACAAAAGAAATATAGACAGCAGCAGTCTAACTGGGTCGAACGGGGTTGCCTGTCACCACTTTCTAACACCATAGTTTATACGTGTTAGAGGCAAAAGAATAGCAAAGTTGAAGGCTCCCCTCTACCTCCGACTCCCTCCGGCCGAAGCCAACAGGAAAGCTGTGAGAAAAAAACAGAATGCAGTGTAAAAAATATATGCTTTGAATTTGCAAGGATAGGTTGAAGGAAAGACATAATCAAATTTAAAACAAAATGTTAGAAAAAAATGCAACAAAACTATGTTGGACCGAAGTAATTGAGTTGGACAGCTGAAGCTAAGTATCTATATAGTTTTTTTTTAAACGCCTCTACTTTATTACTAGTAACTACTTGTACCGGAAGAGTGTTATAAATATTAACAACTATATTAAAGAGATAGTGCTGCACTTCACTTGACCGAAATCTTTCACTATTTATCTCGAATCCATTGCTGCGAGTCATGATTTTCGTCGTTTTTGTGAGCACTATTTAAGCCATGGAATATTTCAAACAGCTCTATTAAGTCTTCTAGAACTATACCTTTTGACATGATTAAGGAGAAGGAGGAGTAGGAAGGAGCGGAGGAAGAGAAAGAAGAGGAAGAAAAAGAAGAGGAGGAGGAAGAGAAGGAAGAGGAGGAGGATGAAAAGGAGGAGGAGGAGGAGGAGGAGGAGGAGGAGGAGGAAAAAGAGAAAGTGGAGGAGGAGAAAGAGGAAGAGGAGGAGGAAAAAAAGGAAGAGGAGGAATACATATGATGAACAGATATCAGAAGACCCTTTGGTCTATAACGAGAGTATCTGCTAAACTACATGTTATTAACTACAAAACTATATCAAAGATATCAGAAAACAGTTGTAAAAGAATACCATGCACCTAAAGAGGATGAAAAGAAAAAGATGGGGGCATACACTATGCTGCGCGTGGCCTTCGGTGCTCATCTCCGTGGCATTAGCCTGAGCCTGTGGTGGGTGAGGACCCGTCACTCCGGGACACAGGGCTAGTGTAACATCCGGATTAGCACAGTTACCTTCGCCAGGTTTCCCCAGGTACCCATTTATCAACCCTGAAAGGGAGGAAGAATAGCTGCTTTGGCTGGTCGCCGACTTTCCCTGGAACTCGGTGCTAATCTCCGTCGCATTACCCCTTGAACCGTACTTGTTGGCCGAAACCGGGTTTGGGGATCATGGGTTTGCACCCTTTTAGGTCCCCGTCGCGACAGGTGCCAGGCAACTAACCCGGGAGGCGGGACACAACCCCCGGCTAACACCCGGAACCCATTCACTGCTGGGTGGACAGGTCCTTGGGTTTTAAGGATACCGCCAATCTGTCTCCGCTCCGCCCGGGTATCGAACCTTGGATTTCTTGGTTGTGAACCGAGCCTGTTAGCCACTACACTACGGAGTACCCGTGTGTGTGTGTGTGTGTGTGTGTGTGTGTGTCATTCACCCATAGTCTTGTCCACGCGAGCTGGCTCGCGATCGCAAGTTTCACCCTCCCGGAGCGAGCTTGAAAATCATTATGACGTGACCACACGTTCATTATGACTGATCTTAGGATAATGCTGGAACCTCATACACCACACACCATATCCCCTTGTTCATGGGAGAAAGTAACCTACTGGATTTGTCAGTGAAAAATCACCGGGAGTGAGCAAGGATCCGAACTGGCTAACCACAGAATGGCAGGACAAAGCTCTATCTACTTGTCCATCGTGGCGGCAATATTGTTTTTACCTAATGAGGAACTGGCCTTTTAATCATGTAAAATAAAATAAATAATCAGTCTACTAGTAACAGAGTGGTGAAGAACGAAGAGAAGAAGAACCCTTAAATATTTAGAGGAGAAAGAGGAAGAAGTAATGTGAAAAGACCAGAATGGGAAGGCCTCTTCCTCGAAAGAGGAAGAAAGCAGATGAGGACAGGAGGAGAAGAGTAAAGAAATGAGAGAAGATCCTAATCATGATATGATTGGAGGAAACACGAGAAGAAAAATATGGTGAAAAATAGGTGAGGGATGAGGAGAGAAAAGAAAAGAAAGAGATTACACAAGTTCATTATACAATTTGTCACGAGATAATATTTATGGGGAAAAGACTGAAAAAATGAACGATAGAGTAAAAAATAAATATATGTATAGATTCAAAGTAGTACTACTCCTTAATATCCAAAAAGGAAAGGGAAATATAGTAATGGGAAATCGAACTGAGAGAATAAAATATATCAATATATTTCTTCATGAGGTTCATCCTTCTCGGGAATAAGAGAAACATAGATCATTGAAAGGAAAGAAGAGGAGACGTTCGAAGGAAGTCGATGATGACAGGTTCATTATATTGTTACTAGAGAAAATGCGTTTGCGCTCCAACACAAGGAAAATTGACATCTGAGAATCCTCCCCTCTAACGCGGAGAAGCTTACCGATAGTAATAACACGCAAGAGACAGAGAAAGACACAGAGAGAGAGAGAGAGAGAGAGAGAGAGAGAGAGAGAGAGAGAGAGAGAGAGAGAGAGAGAGAGAGAGAGAGAGAGAGAGAGAGAGAGAGAGAGAGAGAGAGAGAGAGAGAGAGAGAGAGAGAGAGAGAGAGAGAGAGAGAGAGAGAGAGAGAGAGAGAGAGAAAAAAAAAAGATATTTCGTTTTGGTTATGATGATTTTAATATTATAAATAAGTTATAATAACTTTAATGGATTTTACAGATTGTTATTGTAGTTTAGGAGGTTGACAAATGAGTATTTGAATGTGTGTGTGTGTGTGTGTGTGTGTGTGTGTGTGTGTGTGTGTGTGTGTGTGTGTGTGTGTGTGTGTGTGTGTGCGTGGGTGGGTGTGTGTGTTATTCATCCATGGTCTTGTCAACGCGAGCTGGCTCGCGATCACCAGTTTCACCGTCCCGGTGCGAGCTTGGAGCTCATTATTACCGATCTTTGGGTAATGCTGGGACCTCACACACCACACACTCCCATCCCCTTGCTCATGGGGGACAGTAACCGCCCGAATTAGTCAGTGAAAAATCCCCGGGAGCACTGAGGATTTGAACCAGCTCACCACGGATTGAAAGGCCAACGCGCTATCCACTTGACCATCCGGACGGTGTGCGTGTGCAATGTGTGTGTGTGTGTGGGAGGGGGGGGGGTTAGTGTGCGTGCAGGATAAGCATCTACGATGTTACTACAACCCACAACAAGTGGAAAGGTATACCATTCACAGGTGGACTGAGCTAGTTTACCTGCTCACCTTTTTCGAATACTTGATAGCAAACGTAATATTTTTCTTGTTTTACTTTATTTCCGTCTTTCCTTTCTTGATCATTTTTTTATTCTGCCTCTTCTTTTTCTCCACCTCCTCGCCTTATACAGAAGGAGGAGGTACTTTTTCTCCACCTCCTCGCCTTATACAGAAGGAGGAGGTACTTTTTCTCCACCTCCTCGCCTTATACAGAAGGAGGAGGTATGGTGATGGGTAAGATCATAGCCACGAAGAGAGCATGCTTGAGGACTGACACCATAACAGATTTCATTCCCTTATTATATTTTTGCAAGTTATATTCCTTCACTCAAAGGTATTTAATATTATGTTTTTTCCGGTTAGTAATGACGCAATTTAGGTTAAATACATGTTTCATATGAGCGTTTTGATTGACAATGAATAGCCGCATATATGTATGTAGTACGAGTATGTGTACTCATGAAATATTGAATGCTTTTGTTGGTTTTGTAAATGTTGATTTGAGCTCATTCACAGTTCAATAATACAATACATTCAGGAAACACCCTATGGTTATACGTAATTCACCAGAGGGCGGCCATACTTGCAAATATTACCACCACCATCACAACCACCACCATCATAACCACTACCACCACCTTCACCACCATCACCATCACAACCAGCACCACCACCATCACATCCACCACCACCACCATCACCATCATCACAACCAGCACCACCACCATCATAACCACCACCATCACAGCCAGCACCACCACCATCCTCACAACCACCACCACCACCATCACAACCACCACCACCACCATCACAACCACCACCACCACCACCACCACCATCACAGCCAGCACCACCAACATCACAACCACCACCACCACCATCACAACCACCACCACCACCATTACAACCAGCACCACCACCATATCGACCAGCACCACCACCATCACAACCACCACCACCACAACCAGCACCACCACCACCACCACCACAACCAGCACCACCATCACAACCACCACCATCACAACCAGCACCACCACCATCACAACCAGCACCACCACCATCACAATCAGCACCACCACCATCACAACCAGCACCACCACCATCACAACCACCTTCACCACCACCACCATCACAACCACCACCACCACCATCACAACCACCACCACCACCATCACAACAACCACCACCACCATCACAACCACCACCACCACCATCACAACCACCACCACCACCATCACAACCACCACCATCACCACCACCACCACCATCACAACACCACCACCACCATCACAACCACCACCACCACCATCACAACAACCACCACCACCATCACAACAACCACCACCACCATCACAACAACCACCACCACCATCACAACAACCACCACCACCATCACAACCACCACCACCACCATCACAACAACCACCACCACCACCACCATCACAACAACCACCACCACCATCACAACAACCACCACCACCATCACAACCACCACCACCACCATCACAACAACCACCACCACCATCACAACCACCACCACCACCATCACAACAACCACCACCACCATCACAACAACCACCACCACCATCACAACCACCACCACCACCATCACAACAACCACCACCACCATCACAACAACCACCACCACCATCACAACCACCACCACCACCATCACAACCAGATCTAACTTATTTACGTGCTATGTCTGGATCTTGAAATTTGTAGTAAAATTCCTCTCTAGAAACTGCAAAAACTCTTCTAAACACTGCATGTTATGTTCCATTATCATGAAATGACAAAATAGTTAATCATTCCTTCAGGACACGTGTCTGTTGTTCTTTGCAAATCAGGTTGTTAATGAATGGATTCCCCCAAGCCTTTCGATGACAGTGATGCAAACGATTTTTTGGTAATGGTAATGGAATT
>JACEEZ010000789.1:195340-210340 GCA_016584305.1 Chionoecetes opilio | reverse complement strand
ATTTTCCTACTGTAGCAGAGAGGTGAAGATGGGGCTATTCAGGAGTCACTGCTACTCTATATACTGCAACTCGCTATGGTCGCGGTTCAAGGTGGCCATTTTGAACCGCCTTAAAGTCTGTCACAATGACATCCTTAAGAGGCTTCTGGGGCTGCCCAGATGGTGCAGCTCGTCCCTGGCTTTCGCTAGGAACGGGATGAACAATCTAGATGTGATCCGTCGACACTCCGTGTTCAGCTTAAGGCGTAGAGTGGAGCTCTCTGCGAACTCCATCCTCACCTCCGTCAGGCAGAGCTCGGTCTATGTATACCACCTATACAACAGCGGTGGCTGGGCCTGCTGTTTGTACAGAGTGTGGGGTAGCACAGGTGTACAAGTATACCCTATGTACTATATGCACTTTGGTACTATATGCTCTAATGTATTCATGCCATGTGCCTTTATTATGTATTTTTTTGCTTTAGTACTTAAGTTAACTCTTTGTCTTGTTATTGTTGCTTCTTGCCTGTATGCCTCCGGGTGATATTAAAATTATTATTATTATCATTATTTTTATAGAGGTATATAGCTATTATCAATTATTTGCTTTAGTACTGAAGTTCATTCCCTCTTTTATATATTATGTTGTTATTTTTCTTGTATGGCTTCGGGTGAGAATAAAATTATTATTAGTAGTAGTAGTATTAGTATTATAAAGAGGGAAACTGCATGATAAAGATTCACCAGAATAGTGTCAGAAAGCAGGATACTAACAATAAAATAAAACTATTAGTATAGATATAGTTTAGTTAGTTAAGATTTATTGTACATTTATACATGCATCCACAATCCACACATATATATATATATATATATATATATATATATATATATATATATATATATATATATATATATACAAATACAAATATGTAATTGATATACATGCACAATGAGTATAAAGTACAAAGCGGGCACCAGCCCGCCAGTGAGGAGGTCATCCCGTCTTGCTCCAGGAGGTTCGCATGGAGGTGTGATGATGGTGAGTCACTGGTCGCCGGTCGGGCGCGGCAGGGTGTGAGTGAGGTGTCAGCGGGGGGGGCTGCTCTCAACACCTCCAACAGCACGTTTCTCGGGGTGCGGCGAATCATGAGGGCGGCCCTGGCTTCGCGCACACTCAGCAGCCCTCCGCCTGCAGGCTGGACGGCTGGTGTCGGGATTGGCCTCAGGGGGACGGTGGCGGGGCAGGACAGGAGGTAGTGCACCAGCGGGTGACGAGTGTGCCTCCCGCAGTGGTCGCACTTCTGTCCCTCAAAGTCCTCCCGCAGCTCCTCCCTGGTGCAGTAGCCCAGTCGTACACGCTTCAGCAGTGCACCGTCTAACCTGGGTTGTTGTTGGGTGGCGTCCAATGGGTGGTAGACGGTGGCTGCAGCGTACCAGTCCGCCTGCCTCTTCCTGGTCTCCAGCTCCCAGAGTGTCTGGTGGGTACAGTGGGCTGCGGCGCGTCTCGCATGCGCCTTGAGCTGCTATAGGTTGGGAGGCACGTGCGACGTGCGTGGTGAAGCTGGGGCCTCTAGCGGCTCTCTTGGCGGCCTCGTCAGCAGCCTCGTTGTCTCGGACCCCCACGTGGCTGGGGATCCAGTTGAGCATGACTCGCCATCCCTGCGCGGCGAGGCTCTGTAGGCTGCCCCGGATGGTGGTGGTGAGCCTCACGTAATCCATGGGATGCGACTGCTGAAGGGCATGTAGCCCCGTCCGGGAGTCAGTGTGTACAGGGTCTTTTGGAGATATGACCCTAAGTGTATACGCTTCCCGGCGGTGCTTGGCGTGCTCAAGAGCGTGCTGGATGGCCACCAGCTCAGTCTGGAGGGTAGAGGTCAGACATCCTCAACGACAGCTCCATCCCATTCGTGACGAACTGTCACGAACAGGACGCCTGTCCTGCCGCTCTCTGGATCGACCCAAGGTCGCTCCTAGAGAGCAACCTTGGTCGACCGAGCTGTCAGTGAAGTAGACGGTGCTGTCCAAGGCTGTCCAGCTTGGTGACCTGGGCTATGGCCATCAGCGCGTGCTGCCGCAGCTGTTAGGTGATGCACAGGGCTTTGCTGGCAAGCAGCTGCGTGGTGGCGAAGCCGGGTGAACTCTGCGGCTGGGAGTGCTCCCACGGGGGCGGTGCATTTAGTCCGGTGGCCAAACCCCATATTTAGGCCGAACCATTGAATATGTGGTGCATAATTGTTCTTTGCGGATTTTGATAGCCTGAAACCTCTAGTTTTGGAATCTGTCGGGTGCAACTTTTGCATCCTTGAGCATTTTGCAAAAATGACGACTGAAGATAGGAATGGGAATCACTGTTTGGGACTGAAAATTTGAGGTAGAGGTAATAATAAACAGCCATAGATCACACATGTACAGACCTTTGACCATGTTTTTACTTCCAAAATGTTTGTATTGATTAGTTTTATCACCTCAAACTAATGATATATGAATTTCGTCAACAATAAGGTCATAGGAGGTTAAAAGGTCACAGTTTTTGGCGTGTAAATGAAATTCGACGAGCTGACTTTGGCCTGATTAATCTAGATTCTCTAGATTAAATTCTCTTGATTATTAGATTCGTCTCTAGATTAATCCTTCCGGTTACTTCCCTTTGCTTTTACTGATACACATTTACATGCTGCCGCGTCATAAATGTGGACATGGGTAAGCCAAAAAAAACAGCGACAATTTTGTTTTAGTATCGAATTGTTGTTTGTCTGTTGTTTCTATCAATTAGTGTTGATATTTAGTGATATACTGTGCAATGCAACGGTAATTTTTAAGGCTTACACTGGGGTGTTTTTAGTCATTTTGTTATCGTATGTAGTTTTCTATTTAGGGGCTTCTATTTTGTATGAAATGAGAATTTGAAATTTTAGGAATCTTTATTTTAATCTATTTTACTCTATTATATTAGTCAAACTTTTTTAGTCTGCTTAGATTATTTTTATCTAACAATTATTGATTGTTATGTTATTCATCGACAATAAAATAAAGAATGGTATTGTTTGATAACAATTGCCACAGCTTAGGGGCTTTTTGTGAGTTTAGGGGTCTAAGCAGCTGCATAGTTGGCAATTGACATGCTGCTCTACTGGATGTATGGGATGTGTCTTTAATTAATTATTTATACCTAACAATCTAGTATGAAGTTAATTGAAATTTTATAAAGGGAAGTAACCGGAAGGATTAATCTAGAGACAATGAATGTGAAAAATGCCCAGACCATTGGAATCCAGCAAAGACAAGCGTTTGAATCAAGTTGGCCAGAAGGATTCCACAAGCCGATTGTAAACCGAGTCAAAACCATGGTCGGAAATCAAGCAAAGAGAACACATACCCTGATAAAAAGGGACAGATGGACTGTGAACTAATCTTCTCAAGACTGATGATATTAATACAGTATCGAGACATTGATGTAAATTCAGTCATGGGATATGAGCTGGCACCTCTCCCAACGTCGCTCTTTGATGGCACAAAAGACAAACCTGAAATGAGAATCGCTAAAGCCAAAGCTACGCTCAAGAAGACTCTCCAAGTGGAACATTCCTCCAGGACATTCACAAGCCACACATATGCAATATATATATAGTTGGATGTGCAGCAATGTGGATAGCTCACTGGCCAACGAAGGGAGTCGTCAATGATTATGTGAATGCCTTTGTAGATTATGTGCTTTCCAAGATGACCGTTTCGAGCAACGTATTTGTAGTGTTTGACAAATATCACAAGAAAAGCATCAAGAGCAGCACAAGGGCTGCACCATCTGCTGGAGTGCAACATTGCAAGGAACATGTCATTACGCTGACAACGCCAATTCCCTCCCGAGACATTGTTCTCAATGTGGCACACAACAAGGAGCAGCTCATTGAGATGATCACTGAGGAACTTCTAGATAGAACGCAAGGACTCCGGTTACCAAACAGACTTGTTGTCACAGGGAAAGATGATACTCCTGTTGAAGTCTGGCAAGGTGTACGAGTGGAGAGATCAGATTTCCAAACTAACCATGAGGAAGCAGACGCCATCATTCCACACCAGGTTGTCCAATTTGTTTCTAGCACCAGAAAGACTATTAAAGTAATCTCAGATGACACAGACGTGTTTGTATTGCTTGTACATTACTACCACTACTGTCAACTCTCTGCATGCCTTGTCATGGAACCGACTTCTCCTTAAAGGACTTCAGTGAACATTGGAGACACCGTAATAAAACACCAGGCTATTATCCCACAGCTGCTGGCAGCACATGCGTTGACAGGATGCGACACAGTTGGTTGTTATTTTGGAATTGGAAAAATCAAACCAGTAAAAGTCCTAAAGACAGGATATAAATTGGACAACATAAGACAACCTGAAGCCCAACACGAGACAATAATTCGAGAAGCCACCCAGTTTATTGCAGCATGCTATGGAGAGAAAGTTGGACCAAACGACAGCATGTCAGATATCCGATACAGACATTGGATCTCTAGCATGGGCAGAAAAAGTGCTGTGTCAGTTCACCAACTGAAGACTCTTCCTTCTACAAGTGAAGCGTTTGTCGAGAACGTGAAAAGGGCACATTTTCAAGCATGCATTTGGAGGTCGGCACTGAGTGGCGAGGCACCAGATATGGACCCTCTGGAGAACGGCTGGGTATCTGATGACGATTTCGGTGTATTAATGCCAGTGACCCTCCCATGCACCACAAACGGAAATTGCTCCAGCAGCTGTTATGAAGCTGATCCAATGTGGCTGCTCAAGCGAAACACCATGCTCAACTGAGAGGTGTGGATGTGTGGCTGGTCAGATGTCCTGTTCTGCTTTTTGTCGCTGTTGAGCAGAAATAAGAACATGTCGGAATCGCTGGACATTGCTGAAACAACGGATAGAGGATACCAATGACTCGGATGAAGATGAAAGTAATGATGAGGATGACAGTGATGACTGATGTGTTTGATTATATGAGTTTCCTCATTGGACGCTACTGCAATAGGTCTCGTCTCTTAAACACTTGTGTATTTTGTTATGTTCTAGTGGGAATAGATTAGCTTAATCCCTTGGATTCATGAAATCATGTGGATATAAGGCTGATTATTCTCTGTAAATATGTTAATGTATACGCTACCCATTTTTGCGGCCATCTTAGATTGGGTATTCAGAAATATTGTTATTGTACTTTTCCCAGTCTAATGGACCCATTTACTACTCTACTTGAGATAACGATTGATTTGAAATCTTCAAGCCTCATATAGTTGGGCAGTGATGTTGATTTTTCTATGTGAACAGTATTTTTGATGATACAGCCAATTTAAGTACAGGAAAATGTATACGCTCTAAAACGACTGGCGCCATGTTGTGACGTCAACAGCGCAGACAACAGAGCAAAACACAGCTGTTGTAGAGCGGCCGCTCCTATGTACCACCTGGCACCTACCACCACACAAGCTTGCATTACCCCAACTACCGCAAGATGACCAGTAATCCTCCTTCAAGTGATGTGATAGGTATTTATTGTGTTTGTGAATATATAAGTTGTAGTTTATAAGGAAAAAGTGGATAGACACGGATAAGTGGCCAGTGACACTAGGCAAGCGATTACTTTTAGGATAGGCAGTCCTTATAGGGAGCTTAAATGAACCTGCAATGAAATGTACAGCTAGACAGATAGAAGAACTCATAGAGGAACAGGTAGAATGAGATATTTGGCTTTCTTTCCCCACATAAGCAAAGCATACACCCTTCGTCATCCTAACACTTGCCTCCCACAACACTGAAAAACCTAGGATGCTAAGACACTTTGGTAAATTTTGGTTTCTCAACATCCCGCAATTTTTTCTACATGACTACTCCTTTCTGATGAATTTTGATGTTCCTTTTAGTAATAATTTCTTTGTTTACCCATTGCTCTGCTTAATCACTTTTTTTCAAGGAGAGACAGTACCTCAAAGCCATAATGAGTCCTGGTTGGGCTTGCCTCCCCTTCCATGGTTTTAGAGTCAAGATATGGAATTAGGTTTAGTTAGAAATAATATTCATTGCAATTATGTTTTTTTACCTCTACCAAATTGTTTGTTAAGTGTATTTTCTTACTCTACAGGGTCAGACATGTCAGAAGGTGGGCATCCTTCCTGGATATGTGAAGGCAGACTCACGAAATCTACCAAAAGTAGACATGCTAATGATCATTGATTATTATCAAAGAGTACGTCATCCAGCCATGAAACATGTGAAACTAAAAAGGTATGTAAATGTATCATATTTGTAGTTTTAGTGCACTGGTGAGTCTAGGCCCTCGGGCCTGGGCAGGCAAACTCAGGCCTGCGGATCAGATCCGGCCTGCAAAGGCCTAGCGTCCGGCACACTAGCCGCATATAACACCGGCACTCACAACCACAGCTAAAAAAAATATAATTCTGCTGCACAGACATCATCTACCTGACATTAAATAATTACTTTGACATGAAAATGAAAGGTAAAATTCTAGTGTTTGCCCATACTCTCCCCCTTCCCCCAAACAAGCTTGGGGACCTGGGGGAATGCGAGGTTTTTGAGTGGGGAGCAAATAATGCGTCGGAAACACGTAATTGCGGAGTTTTGTAAGAGAGTATTTTACCCTAGATCTAGGGTAATTTCTTTAGTTCTAGGATAATTTCCCTAGTTCTAGGGTAATTTCTCAGGATCTAGGGTAAAATTTTATACATAGGGAAAATCCAGACATCTAGCGGGAGAGTTCCGCCCCCCTCGACCCTCCGGTAATCTAACCTAACCAAATTTAACTTAAAATTATAGCGGGGTGGCTCCACCCCCCTCGACCATCCGGTAATCTAACCTAACCTTACTTAACCTAACCTAACCAAACCAAACCTAATTTAACCGAACCAAATTTAACTTAAACTTATAACGAGGGGACCCCCTGGTAATCTAACCTAACCAAATTAGATATAACCTAGAAGGGCCCCCCCTTCAAAATAATCCCTAGAGGTCAGGGTTTTCCCTTATTTATGAATTTTTCCATAGGTCTAAGGATTTTTTACGCTGCCTATAACTCAAAAACTATGTGGCTGCGACGCATATTATGTACCCCAGCCAAATGTCCCGCATTCCCCCAGGTCCCATGCTAGTTTGGGGTCAAAGGGGGAGTATGGCCAAACACTAGAATAATACAAAATGAAAGGACAGTGAATCACTTCTTCATGGCAAGTAGCATCACCCGTCTCACTGATTTGCATGTTTCTCAAAATAATTCTTGTATATAGTCATTTTGGATTTGTTTGTCACTTCGGCACGTGGGCAGCTCCCGAAAGTCTCATCTGGCCCTCGCTCTGAAAAGTTTACTCGCCTTTGCCCTAGGGGGTCTATCAGGGCCACAGGCCTCCTTCTAAAGGAAACATTGCGTCGTTTAGCTCAGTTAACCGAAAGATATGGAATATATTTTATAGCTACTGCTTACTTCCCTTTTATTTAACCCAGGAACATTGGCATGCAAATATATAAAAGGTCAATGTTCTGTGATGCGGATGCACTGGTTTGTGGTTTTAGTTGATCATATATTACTATTTGTGCTAAAATGACATGCTACTACTTTAATAGACGATTTAGTATAGTATACTAAATCAGAATAGACTAGGCAATCTGATAACTTGGTCTACCAAAACCTTTTCTCAAGATCAGGCCATAGTACAAAATGATAGCTGCAAGAAAACAACTGATCATCAACATACAATATTAAGACTGTAACCAAATTTGTTCATAATAACCATTTCAAATAACATTAGCTGATCAAAAGAAGGTTTTTTACGTAAATTAATTCTATTGATGTTTGGGTCTTCCAGATCTGCTGGGGAGGATTATGGTGATGATGCTATCGGATATGTGCAGCTACTGCGAAGAGATGGATTATGTGAGCTTGTTGCACGGATAACACCAGAGCATAGGGTAACTACAAAGCCTTACAGTGTTATTGCCATCATCAATGAATCTGAAGAGGAAATACTCGATGTCAAATGCCAAGACTGCACAGCAGCACAGGGGCACTGTAAACATGCGGCTGCTTTGGCAGGGTGGCTTGACAGATGCAGTGCTGAGAAACCAGTCACCAGTAACTTCATATTGGAAAAAGGCAAGACTGTCTAATATTAGTGTTGAAACAAAAAAGACGAGCCTTGAAAGTCTGAAAAAAAAGATGCGGAAAACAAGTCCACTTGCACAAAATCTTGGTGATGATTTTTTTGAGGATGTCCTTGCTCTTCCATCACAAAGTGGTCTCATATATGATTATTTTGGGAACAATTCACAACATTTAGAACATTTAGGCATTGATCGATTGCTACAAATCTTCTATAAGGAACATACTGGTGTACTCACAAGTGAACAGTTTTTGCAGTTTTGTAGATTCAAGATGACTTCAGATGTTTGTAAAAAAACTGAAACCAAAAAAAACTGTTACTCAGGCAAAGTCACCTCTTTGGCATGCTTTGAAGTTTGCACGAGTAACTGCATCAAAGGCATACAGTGTAGCTACTGCTTCTGTGCAGTCCAACAGTGCACTCGTGATGTCTATCATTGGTGCTACAAAGCTTAAAGACACAGCAGCTATGAAGAGGGATAGGGAACTAGAACCATAAGTACTTTTAGAATTAAAGAAACAGGTTGGGAGTATTGAACAGTCTGGAATAATATTAGGTGGAGACTTCCCTGTCATGGGTGCATCATCAGATGGAATAACATCAGATGGAATGGCTATAGTTGAGGTTAAGTGCCCAACAAGTGAAAAGAGTTTTAGAAGGTACATTAAGAAAGATGGAACTCCTGCAGCTAAACTGCAGCACAGGTACAGATGCTTATGCATATGGCTAGGAAAAACATAGCTTTTTTCTGTGTGGCTGACCCTAACTTTGAAAGTAACAAGCACATACAAATTACA
The DNA here is from genome assembly GCA_016584305.1 of Chionoecetes opilio. Classification (NCBI taxonomy): domain Eukaryota; kingdom Metazoa; phylum Arthropoda; class Malacostraca; order Decapoda; family Majidae; genus Chionoecetes; species Chionoecetes opilio. Next base: position 201,414 of record JACEEZ010000789.1, on the reverse strand, counting down.
AAAGTAAAGTATGACGGTACATATTGCACATGTCTAATAAAGAAATGTATGTTGTTCTGGGAAAAGACTGTATTTCTTGAACTCATGAGGTCTTATGGTTTTCAGTCATAGTTATATCTTGTTATTGCTGAAACATTAGGGTAAAAATATAGTTTTCTATTGACATTCCTTAATAGTGTAACATCAGGATATGTAATAAAAAAAAAATGCAAATTAATATTTATTACTTCCTCATTAATAGACAATTTCAAATGCATAAATCTTTAAATAATATTACCTGTATTCCCTTGTGCTTCAAAGGAGGCACAGAAAAGCTGGCTACACGGTTCTCTTCATTCTTGTTTTCTTTTGATATCGATGTAGATGAGATTTCTGGAAATTGGAAAAAAAAAATTCTGTCAAACCCTCACGGAATGGCTGATTCACTCAAAGTGTGATTCACATAATTTTACTTTGAGGTAGATTAAATTATAGAAAAGGATTGATAAATAAAAAAATAAACAAAAAATAAATAACCGAATTTTATGGTACCGTTTCCATTAAAAACACCGAATCTCTATCAGAAAAAACACTAAAACTTGGCCGGGAAAAATTAGTCAGGGTCTTTTAATTATGTTTTAATGAAACCTATAAGGTTAGGTTAGGTATACTTTGTGGTTAAGGTTAGGTTTGGTTTCATTAAAACATATAAGGTTAGGTTAGGTTTCATTAAAACCTATAAGGTTAGGTTACGTTTCATTAAAACCTATACGACCCGGACCAATTTTTCCTGGACAAGTTTTAGTGGTTTTTTTCTGATGGAGATACAGTGTTTTTAATTGAAACGGTAGCATAAAATTCGGTGATTTTATTTTTTTTTTTTTTATGGGTTTGCGCAAAATGAAACTATCTCCATTAGAACAAGCACCTATTGTAAGCCAAGAAAAAATAGTCGGTGTCTCTGTAAACGACTGCGAAACTCGTCCATTATTACCCATACCCATGAAAAAACTACAGCCTGTCTCATCCCTACCTCAAAAGCCTTACATACTGCATACCACTACCGCAACTACATAACGTGAAAAAACTCCAGCCTGTCTCATCCCTACCTCAAAAGCCTTGCATACTACATACCACTACCGCAACTACATAACGTGAAAAAACTCCAGCCTGTCTCATCCCTACCTAAGAAGTCTTGCATACTGCATGCCACTCCCGCAACTTATCACAGCTCAGCTAAGGCCCCACAGCTACATATCATTTGCAAGTTACTTATTCATGCACAAATACATACATTAATACTTACATCAAAATGGTCTTCACAGCAGTAGTATGAACTTGATGACTTCATCGACAACTCAGTCATATCACGCCTTGCAGACATCCACCAGTGTTTTCTCTTTTTATTGTCTTTAGGCATAGTTATGAACACTTTTTCAGGAGTTTTTATTGTGGTGTTTTTGCACATTGGCACAAAACAACCATGATAGTTTCTTTTTGTCTGGGACATGTTGAATGGATAGGTTCTTGTTCTTGTTTTAGGGCTGCGAGGATCCCTTGGGGAACACTATGAGCCCGAATGGATAGGTACTGCGGTCTGCTGAGCCCAAAACAAGCCGATCAGCTGATCAGGAGAGATCTGAGTCTGCATATACTACGTCACAACCAATCACAGCGCGTTCCGCCGTGTTGTGATATTTTGGCCCCAAAAAAGCCATATATTTATTTCATTTATGGTGTATTTCTCAGCAAAAAGAATATGAGTACAGTGATATGTAGCCTATATTGCATCCAAAGCTTCATAATACTCCGTGTATTAGGTGTGAGTAAACGATTCCATTGGAGGGATTAATCTTATTTTTTTTTATGTATTATTAGTTTAAACAGACCGTCTATTTTTCAGACCGTATAAATAAAAGTGTCTATTGTAATTTCATTGGTGTTATTGGATTCCTTGACCACAAAAACCTATGGTTAGACACCAAAATGACTGTTGTAAGTCAAATATTAAGGAAGTTATCAATATAACACCATTACTACGTTGGTGTATTATGTATATTAGCCGCCATCTTGAATTTCTCAAAATGCTCAAGGGTGCCATAATTGCACCCGACGGATTCTTATTAACGGCACACTCAGTGATCAAAATCCGTAGAGAACAATTATGCACCACAAATTCCAAGGTTCCACACCCTGGCTGCTGGACTAATTGTAGGTGGCGGCGGGGACTTTCTGCCTTTCGCCACGGCGGATCCCCGCGTGGATGAGGCCGTGGGTGGCTAGCGAGGTGTTGATGAGCCACGTCAACATTATCATTAATATGTTCATGTGTATTAAATGTTCTTATTGTATGGAGGTGAGTAGAATAATTTAGTTATCCCTCAATAACTTGACAAGTTTATTATTTTCTGTATGAGATAGTATACAACAGAGTATGGCATATTTCATGGTACACTACATCATTACTATAGGTGTCTTGCACTGACGTCACGACCTAGCGTCTTCAAGCCAAATGCCGCCCGTCGGAGCGAGCTGGAGGACCAACAAACTCCACTTGCCGCCCGTGTTTGCCAGCTTATGGTAATTTTCCCCTACCAAATATATGTTTATCAGTATACACGATATACTGTTGTCTTCGGAAATGTTTGTTCTATAATATTATCAAATAAAAAAACGTATATGACAAAGGAACTTCATCTGCCGAAGACTGACGTGTATGCCCCGCGCAACAATATAATGTGTTTGCGTTTTCCGATTCTACCTCACAAGAACTTCCCTTAACGATCAAGGATGACACCTCTTATACTCGAAGTACCCACGTGACGGCGTGTCAAAAGAACACGATGCTTGATGTGGGTAGTGAAGGACTTATGAGGGCACTTCCCTGCTTCCTGTTCGTCAATACACTATCTAAAAAAAATGTTCCCAAAATTTCCAGTGGGTCTCATTAAAGTCAAACAGCTTATTCCTGCTTATTTATCTTTATTTGTTTTGATATTTCGTGATCTTTTCGTGTCTGTCAGTTGGAAGAACCTGATGACGGGCACGTGAGCGGCAAAGTAGTTGAGTGGTAACTGGAGGGAGGGAGGTAGCAACGGGGAGGGGAAAGAGGTATCCCGTGCCGTCCGTGGCGTGCGTGGCCTCAACCATGAGTGGCGGCGGCGCTGGCAGCCTGGCACACTGCACAGCCAGTCAGTTGTGCTTCTACTCTCGTCGGTCCAGCACGAGTGGACTCCTCCTCCCCGCGCCACAGTCAGCCACGCGGTAGGTGCCCCCAGGCGTCTTCTCCAACGCACTTTATTTTTTTTAAGGCTAAAGAGAAATATGAGATTAAATTAATTACAATAAACAGGCTAGAAATAATGAAGGCTAATTTTAACCAAACTGAAGACTTGACTGGTATTATGTCACTATATTCTTTTTTTCTCTCTTTTTTGCCTCTTTGGTGATATTCCATACAAGGAAAAAATTCGAAGATAACAATCTTACGGATGGTTCGCGATGGATGCTTAGGTTGTGAGCTATCGGTGATCCAGAGGAATAAATTTGCATAAACAGTCCATAAAGTTGATGCAAGAAATGTTCGCTTCGCCGTTAGAGAGAGAGAGAGAGAGAGAGAGAGAGAGAGAGAGAGAGAGAGAGAGAGAGAGAGAGAGAGAGACAGGAACTACCACGTGTAGGCCTCGCAGCCTCCTGTAGCTTCCTTATTTTCTTATGTTCTTATGTTCTTATGAGAGAGGGAGATGGATTTTTCATATACACTCGCATTTTCATCCCTGATATTTATACACTTGTAAAATCAACCTCATTTTAACATCATTCAAATAATTCACAAGACCTGCTTCTAAACTATCCTCAAAGCCACTATGTTTTCGCCCTTTACGTTGATACGAGATGACGAAGTGCAAACCGATAGTCGTATTACGCGTGGTAACGTGAAAACAGACAGGTGAAGACTTGCCGCTAAAGGTCGTATCTGAAGTCATACAACTGTCGAGGATTTTGCTTTGTAATGCATATCTATTCAAGTAACTCGTTCCCCAAGTTCTTAAGTGCTCGTCGGTTATTGACAGAAAAGTATACATTGTTGAGATTAAGGTCAAGTTTTATCTTCCTTTCCTACTGCAATTTATCAAGTTTTAGCAGCAACTTATGCATTATCAAGATTAAGGTTAAGTTTTATCATTCTTATCTACTGCAATTTTTCAAGTTTTAGAAGAAAAGTATACATTGTTAAGATTAAGGTCAAGTTTTATCGTCTTTATATACTGCAATTTATCAAGTATTAGCAGAAACGTGCATTGTTGAAATTAAGTTCAGACTTCCATTGCCCTTTTCTATTGTAATTTATAAGTTTTTGCAGAAATTATACATGGTTTAGATTTGGTCATGATCTGATATCCTTATGTATTGCTGCATATCATGATTCTATTCATAAAAGCTTCTTCAGTAATCCGACCCAGGAACGAGCTATGTGTTACCTGGTGGCTTAGGTCTCCCTAGGTATACATAGTGCCTGTTTGAGCGGAGTTCGTGGGGGACGTAGCCTTCTTAAGGTCAGGATGGATTTAGGTGAGCCTCTGGGAGAGAATGGCATGGCGGGAAGCTTTTGATGTACCGCCCAACGAAGATTTAGTATCTTATTTCACCAAGAGGCAGATACTGGACATTTTTTTTTCCATATAAGGAAGATGGTGGCTGCTGCTGCAAAAAAAAAGAAGAAAATGTAGGACTGAGATAGAAAGAAAAGAAGAGGGATTAGTTTTCAGCATGATATAATTATAGGCAGGAGGAAAATTATATCGAATAAGGTTTGTGCCTGTTAACTAGAGAATATAAAAAACAAGAAAGTTGTAGAATAAGTAGAAATCAGTTTAAGAGATGAAATTAGTAACAAGAACGTGAAGTAGAAACAAGGAATCTGTGTGTTTGCTATTCTGTTACGACTGATGCAACATTTTGGATTTGAGCTGAATGTGCTTTAACATCTTCTTCTTTTTCGAAAGAGCTTGCTTTTCATGACTTCCACTGATGATGGTAACTTAATTAGCGACTTAAACGAACATAAACGAAGTGATAAAGCTACCTGATATCTAATCGAAATCATTATTATTGTTATTAGAGAAGCAGATCAGACATTAATAAAGTGAAAACTTTGTGATGATGATGATGTCAAAAATTATAATGATGACAATAAGGGTAATAGGAGTGACAGTGATGATAATGTTGATGATAAGGATAACAGTAGTAACAGTAATGAATCTAATGATACATACAGATAATAATTACAACAATATCAACAATGATAATGATGAAAATACCAATGACTACACAAAAACCAGTAAGACGCCTTGGTCGGCGAAGGACGAGCGAGCCTGTAGAAACCCGATAGCAAGGAAATTTGTCTGGATACCCGATTTCATGATGTTATTTATATAGTTAACGCTCAGTTATGCATGCTGCTGATTCATTTATCAGAAAACAAAATATATCAATGGAAAGCTAATGAAATTCCGCTTCTATTCATATTCTCCATGTAAAAAGTTTTCTCGCAAAGTATTAAATGACGAACAGTTTAATAGAATATTAAGTTCATGCATATTTCCCGTATGAGGACTCGATAGCAAGGAAATTTGTCTGCTGTCATCTAAACTCCATTTACCTTTGCTTTTTTACGCTGAAACTGTAGGGATTGAATGGGGCTATCAGATGGCGAAAACCGCTTGTTAATCGGAAGCGGGATTCCAAAGATATAAGCTCCTGAAAAGCGTGATGGTCGGTCGGGTCGGGTCGGCTGCTTATCCCGGAAAAATCCGAGTGAGTGAGGACTCACGAGCGCTTCGCGCTCGCTCGTAATAACTTCTACATATTTTTCATATATTTAAGTACTGACCAAAATAGTGGCAACTCCAGATATATATATATACTAGCCGCAAAGCCGCCCTCCGGGCGGACTTTTTGGCTAGCTCCTGCGGAGGGCTATTGGTGGGCCTTCGGCCCACCACCTGTGTTTGGTGGGCCTTTGGCCCACCAAACATGGACTCTCCAGATAGCCCCTTCTAACTTTCCTGAAATCATGGATGTAGAAATGCATG
>JACEEZ010000789.1:177840-190340 GCA_016584305.1 Chionoecetes opilio | reverse complement strand
GATTACGATATAATATACCTGGACTTTAGTAAGGCATTCGACAAAGTACCACACGAGCGACTCTTAAATAAGGTTAAGGCTCATGGAATATATGGGAAGGTTCTTCGTTGGATCAGAGCTTGGCTCTGATAGCCGACAGAGATAGTAGCAGAGATAGGCAACAAAGGGTTACAATTAATGGTTTTAAATCTGAATGGGGACAGGTGACAAGTAGAGTTCCACAAGGGTCTGTTTTGGGTCCACTACTATTTTTGATTTACATCAAAGACTTGGATAGTGGGATTAGCAGTGATATCAGCAAGTTTGCTGATGATACTAAGGTAGGTAGGATTATTGGATCACAGTCTGATGTAAACATATTGCAGGGAGACTTAGATAAACTTAATGAGTGGGTAGTCAGATGGCAGATGGAATTTAATATTAATAAGTGCAGCGTTATGAATGTTGGTAGAAAAAACCCTGGTAATAGATACAGCATACGCAATGTATCGCTGAAAAGATCAGAAGGTGAAAAAGATCTTGGAGTGTGGGTGAGCCCAGACCTCCGACCTAGGAAACAATGTATTGAAAATAGAAATTGAGCTAATAGAGTGTTAGGATTCATTACCAGAAGTATTAAAAGTAGAAGTGCGGAAGTTATTATAAAGCTTTATCTGGCTCTAGTCAGACCCCACCTAGACTATGCGGTTCAGTTTTGGTCTCCATATTACAGGATGGATATAGCCTTGTTAGAATCAGTGCAGAGAAGGATGATCAAAATTATTCTAGGGATGTGTAACTTTAGTTATGAGAAGAGATTGAAGTTATTAAAGTTACACTCACTCGGGAGACACAGACTAAGGGACGATCTGATAGAAGTTTTTAAGTGGATAAAGGGATTTAATAAAGGAGAAGTAGGAAAATTTCTTACGGCTATTAAGCAGGGTAGAACAAGAAGTAACGGATTCAAGCTGGAAGGGCGTAGATTTAGAAAGGAAATAGGGAAAAACTGGTTCACAAATAGGTTGGTGAATGATTGGAATGGACTCAGTAGACAGGTAGTTAGTGCGGAGTCATTGGGGAGCTTTAAAGAGGGGCTGGATAGGTTCATGGATGGGGATGAAAGGTGGATGTAGGTAGTGTTACGTGACAGGAACTACCACGTGTAGGCCTCGTGGCCTCTTGTAGCCTCCTTATTTTCTTATGTTCTTATATTCTTATGTTATCAACAACAACACAGGTCAGGTGATGCACAGGTAGCATTATACAGAAGACACAAGACAAGGATGTTTTGGAACGAAATGAATAACCCGATTTTTACTCTGCACTGCGTTCCTTCGTTGCCCACTTGTCGCCCCTACAAGATAGCTTTTTAGGGACTGAATGGAAGGGCGGCGAGGGGATATCTGAATGGAAAGGTTAATTGGTGATGTCCTATGTCCTTTTCCTCTTTTAGTTTCTTTCTTTTTTACATGTATTGGTTAGTTTTTGATTCAGTGGTATGTTTCGAGGGTTATGTTTGGCTGGGTAGGTATTTGAATGGCAGTAGTAGTAATAGTAGTAGTAGTAGTAGTATAGTAATAGTAGTAGTAGTTGTTGTTGTTGTTGTTTTGGTAGTAATATTAGTAGCTAGTATTACAGAAGAGGTAGTAGAAGATGTAGTGTAAGTAGAAGAAGTAATGGTAGTAGTAGTAGTAGCAGTAGTAGTAGTAGTAGCAGTAGTAGTAGTAGTAGCATAGCAGAAGTAGTAGCGGTAGTAGTAGTATAGCAGTAGTAGTAGTAGTGGTAGTAGTAGTAGAAGTAGTAGTAGCTAGTAGTAGAGGTAGAAGTAGTAGTAGTAGTAGTAGTAGTAGTAGTAGTAGTAGTAGTAGTAGTAGTAGTAGTAATAGAAGTTAGTATTAGAGGTAGTAGAACTAGTATAGTAGTAGTAGTAGTAGTAGTAGTAGTAGTAGTAGTAGTAGTAGTAGTAGTAGTAGTAGTAGTAGTAGTAGAAGTAGTAGTAGCAGCAGTAATAGTAGTAGTAATGACAGTTGTAGTAGCATACCAGCAGCAACAGTAGAAGTAGTAGTAGTAGATGTAATAATGGTAGTAGTTGTAGTAGTAGCTGTTGTTGTAGTAATAGTAGTAATACTAGTAGTAGTAGTAGTAGTATAAGTAGTAATAGTAACATCAGCAGCAGTATAAGCAGCTTCCCACCCGCAGCTTCTCCAATGATGGTATGTAATTCCTACAGAGTAATGAGAGCAGCGGCTAGGTAGGCAGGTGGACGCCAGCCAACTCGTTAGCTTCACTGAGCCAACGGGAGCACGCGCGATCAGACTGTAAACTGATTTACCGCACCGATGACCTTACCTGCTTTCATTTCACTCCTTTATAATGCTTTTAATCTCGGAAATACGAGTTGAAATAAGATGACGTGAAATTTGGAATACGAATAGTTATAAATAAGTGTAAGATAATTGACAGTAATGTCTTGAAATGTATTATGAAGAAATGAGAAAAAACAGCAATAATGTACTGCAGAAAAATATATAAACGTATTTCTAGAGCTAACTTTAACAATTTAAGTCTTATCAAAGTAAATGCTCAGCTACAAAAGACCCTCAAGCATTCATACACAAAATTGACTCGTAAGAATTCTGGTGTCAATAAGATTATGTTTGAATTTCTCTTTTGTTTTGTTTTCTATATTTTCAATCCAGAGATCATGAAGGAAGAAGCAAAACAAAAAGGGACAGGATTGTTTGTTATGTGAGGTTCAGTGAGTGAAACGAGATGGGGGTAAGCAAGGGAGGGGGTGGGCGCGAGGGTATGGGGGAAAGAGAGAGGGAGGGAGGGAAGAAAGGAGGGTGGAAAGGGAGGGGAGTGAGGTGTGATATCTCCACCTCGGGGACTGCCTTTCTTGGGTGACCGATATAATGTTCGCATCTGGAACGTGTGTGTGCGTGTGCGGGTGTGTGTGTGTGTGTGTGTGTGTGCGTGTGTTACAGAGAGAGAGAGAGAGAGAGAGAGAGAGAGAGAGAGAGAGAGAGAGAGAGAGAGAGAGAGATTATGGTCACAAAAAGAATTGCAAGCGAGGGTCGTAATAATTTTTTATGGGAACAGCAATCATAGTAATATAGTTATGCAAAATTATTATTATTATTATTATTATTATTAGTAGTAGTAGTAGTAGTAATCGTGGTTGTAGTAGTAATGGTAGTGGTAGTAGTAGTAGTAGTAGTAGTAGTAGTAGTAGTAGTAGTAGTAGTAGTAGTAGTAGTAGTAGTAGTAGTAGTAGTAGTATCGTGGTTGTAGTAGTAATGGTAGTGGTAGTAGTAGTAGTAGTAGTATAGTAGTAGTAGAAGTAGTAGAAGTAGTAGTAGTAGTAGAAATAGTAGTAGAAGTAGTAGAAGTAGTAGTAGTAGTAGTAGTAGTAGTAGTAGTAGTAGTAGTAGTAGTAGTAGTAGTAGTAGTAGTAGAAGTAGTAGAAGTAGTAGTAGTAGTAGAAGTAGTAGTAGTAGTAGTAGTAGTAGTAGTAGAAATAGTAGTAGAAGTAGTAGAAGTAGTAGTAGTAGTAGTAGTAGTAGTAGTGGTAGTAGTAGTAGTAGTAGTAGAAATAGTGGTAGATGGGGGTCGAGTGTACAGTACTTCGTTTAGCTTGGTGAGGTGAATTCTAAATCGTTCATATTACCAAATCCTCCCTCCCCCTCCTTCTCCTCCTCCTCCTGGCAGGTGGTCCACTACAGTACTTTCTCTCCCGAAGCATCAGGAGAAGCTTTTAAACAGGTAATGAGTTCTCCTTAAGGATGCCGCGGGTCCTGTCGAGTTACTTGGGTCAATCTATACCTGGGAGTGGGGCGCGTGTTGCCTATCTTAATTATTGCCTTGTTGGTGCCCGGTTGTGTGTGAAGAATTGTTAGCCTCCCCAGTCCGTGTTAGGGATTTTTTTGTTCTATCTCTCTCTCTCTCTCTCTCTCTCTCTCTCTCTCTCTCCTCTCTCTCTCTCTCTCTCTCTTCTCTCTCTCTCTCTCTCTCCCCTCTTCTCTCTCTCTCATTCTCTTTCCTCTCTCTCTCTCTCTTCCCCTCTCTCTCTCTCTCTCTCTCTCCTCTCTCTCTCTCTCTCTCCCCTCTCTCTCTCCTCTCTCTCTCTCTCTCTCTCTCTCTCTCTCTCTCCCCTCTCTCTCTCCTCTCTCTCTCCTCTTCTCTTCTCTCTCTCTCTCTCTCTCTCTCTCTCTCTCGGTTCTCTAGGTGTATCTGTTTAAATCATTTGTATCCCCCCTTCCTCCTTCATTCCTCTTCCTTCTCCACCTCTTCCTCCTCCTCCTATTTTTCCTACTCCTCCGACTAGGCTGGAAGGATCGGATGGTGAGGAGGAGTTATTAATGTTACAATCCTTATAATACAATGTTCTGTCACTCTATATTTGATAGTGCAGATATCCTAACTGTTTGTTCTTCTTTTGTGCTCCTTCCACACCTCTTTCCACTCTCTAATTCAAAGTGAGGACGTGTATTTCCTTCCACACTATCAAAGGAAGTAACTTTTCTATCAAAATATAAGAGACATAATGTTATCTGCTACTCCATTTTAACCTTGTGAACTTTTGATCCCATTGCGAGTGAAATCCTCTTCTTCCTCATCCTTCCTATCCAATCATTGTTATGTGGATAATCAGGTTTTTTTTGTTCAAATTCAAATGTACTACTGATCGCAATGTTAATTACTCCACCCTCTACCTCTACCTGTCTCTTTTTAACGCCTGCAAATTAGTACCTTGTAACTACATTAGTGACTCGACAAGGACACAAAAAGTACAGGTTAATGCCTAAATATACTTCACGATTTTCTTTCCTCTTCCCTTTTATTATGTGCCTCAATTTTTTCATCTCCCTTTGTACCCTTTTTTCCCTCTGCTTCTCTGCTTGCGTGAGATAATCCTCCTTCCCCCTCACTCCTCTAAAGGGTAGAGGTAAGCGAGGAAGAAAGGGCGAACGAGATGATACAGTAAAGTAATTATCACAAAAATGGCTTGGCAATTTGGTCTCCTTTGTGTGGAATCGCCTGGCCATCCCTTACCTCCAATTCCTCCTCGTCCTTCTTCCCCACGAAGCGAGGTTTTTCTTCCTTTCCTGCCAACCTCAGATAGAGGGATTGGAGTGTGAAGCGGAGCCTTCGCCTTTTTTATCCTATACTTCTGTCTTCAAATTAAATTGTGTAGTTTTTACCGGCTACATCGTCAAAACAAACAGAACTTCTGCTGTATATTCTTAATTTATGTTCCTTACTGTTTATTTTTGTTACTTTGTGTGCTCTTCCTCGTCTCCTCTTCCTCATAGTTGTATTTCTCCCACCTGACTCATCATATACTACTCATTCTCTCTCCTGGTGGTCTCACGTCTTCCCCCTGCTCCCCATTCTCTTTATTCTCTTCCTCTCTTACTCATATAATATATCCCCTGGGTAGGGAATAATAACCAGGTAAGAGTTAATTAAGGGCTCAATTAGCGGATCAACCTCCATTTTTAGTGCGTTCAGACGAGAACAGATTTTTTTTTTACCTCGTACAGACAAGACTGTGAAGCATTTGTTTTATATCAACGTAGTTCGTTGGAGAGGTGTCATTTCATCAACGTGTCTCCCATCTTTTGTTAGTCAATGTCTTGCTGACTTTTATGTATGTATTTTACAGTTACAGAGAGAAAGAGAGAGAGAGAGAGAGAGAGAGAGAGAGAGAGAGAGAGAGAGAGAGAGAGAGAGAGAGAGAGAGGGAGAGAGAGAGAGAAAGAGAGAATCTTTATTAAAGAAAAGAGGAAATTAAGGAAGACCTTGTTATTCACCCCTTTCATCTTTTCTCCCCCTCCTTCTCCTCCTCCTCGTATCCTTCCTTCTCTTCCTCCTCCTTCTCTTCCCTACCCATATGATACTCAGTTAAATACATACCCGCAACATCAAAGGAAATATTCACAGATGGCTGGGTGATCGGTTTTCCAAACGTAGAATCAAGTTGTTTTAAGCGGTAGTTCATCAAGCCGGCAAGATATCATCAGTGGTGTGCCTCAAAGATCAGTAGTTAGACTCTTATTGATTTTTATTTACGTCTACGATATCGACGACCATTAGAATTTAAAGTTTGCAGAAGACAAATATATTGACTGGAAAGTTACCAATACAGGTGATAAGAAACAAATTTAAAGTAATCCTGACCGTTTAGTAAGCTTGGTACAAAGATAGCAAATAAGTTTAACGGAGATAAATGCAGAGTGCAACACATAGGAAATGATAGTGATTTTATTACGTAGCTAATGAATGGTGTTTAACTTTAAAGATAAAATGAAAAATATCTTGGTGTCATATCCTCGAGCAGCCAACAACAAAGCCAAAGATGTACGGAAGTGGTTAAAACTATGGGTATACACATATATTGGAGTGATTAGCCTATGCAAGCGAAAACTAGAGGTGGCTTGATTCAAGTTTACGATTTTTTTTGTCTGTATTTGACACAATGTAAACATTTATTTTGTAATCGATATCAAACTTCTTTAGAAAAATATCGCTCAAGTCTCTCGATAAGTATAAAGCTTACATTTTTTTTTTGGCTCCAAAATCGTTGATAGCATTTGGAAGATGATCTATACGAACGATGTAAACATAAATACGTAGAAATTTTTATAAAGCGACTAGATTAATACCTCGCAATTAAAACACATCTTTCTCAAGAGTTTATGAAGCATTATTCCAGTATATCTTAGTGGAATTAGTAGTTTATAGGGAATTCTAGTTTTATTTTCATCTTTTTTATTTATGTTCTATTTTTTCAGTCTTCCGCTTTACCCTACTCTCTATACTTGGGTCTTGTACTTTCTACGGTACAGGAAAAAAACCAATTGTTTACAGCAATATCTCTGTTGGGGCTTTTTCCTTTGCATTTCTTCTCTTCACACCCCGTTCACGTGTCTCACATCACCTGATCTGCCACTGTATCTAATTCTTCCCCAACGTAGCTCTTGCCAATTTGCGGTTGCGCTTGCAACCATTTAAACGTTTCTCCTCACTTCCCATACCACATGCTTTACTATCTTTCTTCCATCTCTCACTTCTTTCATCCTTTTCTATTATGCTTTGTATTCATATATAATCCTTTGTATTTCCTTTTCTTTCCCCAACCTTTTCGCACTATATTTTATAATCTTTCTCCAGAGCCTCTCCTTTCCTATTTCTCACGCTTTTCACTCTTTAGCTTCTTCCTCTAACTTAGTAACTACTATATCGTTCCCATTTTCAAGCCCTATCCTTCCTTCCAGCTTCCTCTCAATCTTCTTCCCTTCCTCAGAGCCTCACCTCACACTGGAAGGGGCGACAGGGTGTGTTTGGGGGTATTTGGGGGGTCATGTACATCGCCTGGACCATATAGGGTGCGCATCCCCCCCTCTCTCTGTCAGGCTGTATTAAGATGGGGATTAGATAAGCATGGAGGGGAGAGTGAGGAAGTGGTGAGGTCATGAGGGTCCTTGGATAGTGATGAGGGGAGGCGTGGTGAGGGGAGAGGGGAGTCATGGTAGGGGTGGTGATGGGTGTGAAGGGTGTTGTGTTGTGTTGAGTGAAAGCATGTAGGGGTGCAGTGTGGTGGTGGTGGTGGTGGTGATGGTGAATTGTGATCATATCAGCACCACTACTATACCTATTTCCCTGATTAACGATATTTTTTCTTAAGTCTTTCCGGATATGTATTTTTATATTATATCTGATATGATATTCTCAATGTTATTTTTATTTCATTTTAATGACTTTCAAGCTTTAATTCTTCAAACGGTAATTTCAAAGTCGCCTTGGAGTTTCATTGTATTCTAGAATTTTTAAACCTTACATTTCCATACACTGTCTTGAAGTTACCATGTACTTTTTGTAATTCTTGCGTTCATAATTATCTCTCTCTCTCTCTCTCTCTCGCTCTCTCGCTCTCTCTCTCTCTCTCTCGCTCTCGCTCTCGCTCTCTCTCTCTCTCTCTCTCTCTCTCTCTCTCTCTCTCTCTCTCTCTCTCTCTCTCTCTCTCTCTCTCTCTCTCTCTCTCTCTCTCTCTCTCTCTCTCTCTCTCTCTTTTTTTTTTCACACACACACACACACACATACACACACGACAAAAAATATATCACCTCTTTGAACCTACAACTAAATATTTGCACCTGGGAAGAACGAGGATCAAGGCAAACGATAATCCCCCAGGCAAGGTAATGTTTGGTAGGGTGTTGCACAGGTGATTGGTTACTAATTTGCGTTCGTTGATTCCAGGCTGGCAGAAGGTTGAAGTATGCTAATACCCACCTACGTGTGCCATACTTTTTTATGTCCCCATGTTTGGTCAAGATTTTTTTTTTTTTTAGGAGGAAGGCGTCATTTGTACACCTCAGCTCACCACCACCTCATCATGGCCTCAGTGGGCGAAAGGGATGGGAATAGGAAGCAGCACGTGTATTGGTTAGAAGGTGAAGGTGGTGAATGTGGAATAAGATGACAGGTGGATACTAATTTACGCAAGCACATCATCATCCAATATTATATCATTCAATATTCTTTCACACCTTTTCAACTATATACTGTAGAGGTAAAGTAACATGTGTTTGTGGATGTATAATAGTATATAGTATTTGGGGAGGCGGTATCAGAGTGGTTAGTGTCTCCGAGTGGCGTGCTCGGTGATCTGAGTTCAATCCCCGATGAGGACGAAAATCCACTTTAAATATTTCTGCAAACGTCGAGTGGCCTAAGGACACCCACATATTACTCATTAACTTTATCTTAGATTGAAAGTGCATCGGAGGACACAGGGGGGTGGCATGAGACTCTAACCACATGCGCCACTATAAAATTCCTGCATGCGGGCGAGGGCCAACCAACCATCACAGTCCTCGTGTAAACCTCCAGGGCCTACCATTCGAACGCTGGAGGTCACTGCCTATAGGTGCAGTAGGCACAAATATATAATATATATATATATATATATATATATATATATATATATATATATATATATATATATATATATATATATATATATATATATGTATATATTATATATATATATTATAATATATATATATATATATATATATATATATATATATATATATATATATATATATATATATATATATATATATACGTATATGTAGGTGGTTTTGGAAGCAAGAGAAAGCGATAGAGATATCATAACTGAGCTAGAAAACACTAGTCTCTGTCACTCATAAGTATTTTATCTTTGGTCTCCAATTTAGACTTATTTTCTAACCTCATGTTGTGGTTTATATAACCTATAGGATGTAGGGGCGGCAATTAGTGATATAAAAGATGAAATGGAAGTGAATAAGTATGGAAGAAGAAGAATAGAATAAATAAAAGTAGGTTATCAGGTAAGGGTGTAAGTGATGGGTGGGAGTGCTTTAAAGTGGGTTGGAGTGTGTGGGCGGGGGAGGAGGTAGTAAAGATGTTGCTACGCCCAGCTAAGGGATGGGCGGTGGTGAGATACCTCTAGGCGGGTGTCAGTCACTTATGTTTTTATATCTTTTATCTTTTATCTGTGCCTCATAATGTTATTGATGTGGAAGGTGGGCTGCCGTGGCGTGAAAAGCGTCCTTGACTAATAACACGCCCGCTTGTAGAGCGAGAGACAAAAAAAGGAACAGGAGGAGTAGGGGGAGAGAGGCTAAGGAGAATAGTAATCAGGTAGGATAAAAATGCAACTATATGTGCAGTATTCACAGACAGAAAAAAAATAGGCTGTTCTTTCATGGGTTATTATATTTTACACTTACTTTTATTTCATTGGTAAAAGTAGCTGTAGTAGCAGTAGTAGTAGTAGTAGTAGTAGTAGTAGTAGTAGTAGTAGTAGTAGTAGTAGTAGTAGTAGTAGTAGTAGTAGTAATAGTAGTAGTAGTAGTAGTAGTAGTAGTAGTAGTAGTAGTAGTAGTAGTAGTAGTAGTAGTAGTAGTAGTAGTAGTAGTAGTAGTAGTAGTAGTAGTAGTAGTAGTAGTAGTAGTAGTAGTAGTAATAGTAGTAGTAGTAGTAGTAGTAGTAGTAGTAGTAGTAGTAGTAGTAGTTGTTGTAGTAGTAGTAGTTGCAGTAGTTGTAGTTGTAGTAGCAGTATTAGTTGCAGTAGTAGCAGTAGTAGTAGTAGTAGTAGTAGTAGTAGCAATTGTATAGTAGCAGTAGTACTAGTAGTAGTAGTAGTAGTAGTAGTAGTAGTAGTACCATATTTGGTTCTATAAGATACATGGGCAAAGTTAGGGTTAAGACTCAACACAACACATCGCAGAACTGCCGATTATATTTTCGTTCATGAATATAGAGGTCTGATAGATAATAATATGTACTTTGCTAACTATCAGTTTTAGGGGCGAAGGTATAGTTTTAAAGTTTTCCTACATATCTTCTTTTCATAATTATTGTATCCTTACTCAAAAGGAGGCCAAAGTAGAGCTTTCGTGAAAGAGCTGTATTTAGATTCCCTGTTACATATACAGTATATTTTATGTAATATATATTGATAACAAAAACAAAAAAATTATCAACGTGGCTTAAAAAGATAATAATTAGGAAAAGGTCATAGCTTGGAGAGAATTAGAGAGAGGAGAGAGAGAGAGAGAGAGAGAGAGAGAGAGAGAGAGAGAGAGAGAGAGAGAGAGAGAGAGAGAGAGAGAGAGAGAGAGAGAGAGAGCACACAGGTGAAGGTTACATAGGCGTAGACTGTACAGATGGTCGTGTAGAGGGTTGGGGCGTCCACCTGTACCTTTATTTATTTGTACTTTTTACCTATAACACTTTCATTATCAGTTTTAATCAAGGTTTATTTGTATTAGTCTTTAGAAACAAGTCTTTGAACATATTCTGGTATTCATATTTCAAGTTTTTTTTCATATTATCTCAGAGTCTCTTCATAATAGTGTTCTGTTGACCTTTCATCTTCCTCTTCTTTCTTTCTTTTTCTTCTTCTGTTTTGTCTCTTCTTAATTGCCAGTTTTTCCTTCTAACCTTACAATTAATTCAACTTTTCTTCTTTATTATTCATCTATTCATTCTTATTTCTCACAGTGCTTAAGTAACTGTATTAAAGAAAAAATTACATTCATTAGACTTGAATTCCTGGAGATACAGGGTAATACAAAGATCATAGAGGGTATATCCAAGCAAAGTGCGCAAGGCAAGTAGAGATAAAACTGGAGGATGTAGATGCTAAATAGAACCTTGAAACCGTGTATGGCTTTTGTGAATAAGTGTAATGCATTATCTTAAGTTCTTATCGCTGTCAGGCATTAGTCATAGAGTGTTGTGTGAACATTGTTGTATGTGTGTGCGTTTTTGTCTGTGTGTGTGTGTGTGTGTGTGTGTGTGTGTGTGTGTGTGTGTGTGTGTGTGTGGTGTGTGTGCGTGTGTGTGTGTGTGTGTGCGTGTATGTGTGTGTGTTTGTGTTTGGGATGCTATCAATTCTAATATTTTTGTCAATAACATCCACACACACACACACACACACACACACACACACACACACACACACACACACACACACACTCGTAGAAACCAAACAGGTCCGCCTCCACAACGCACACGCATGTAAATACCAACGATAGAATAGAGGGATTATGTGCATCTCCTCGTACTAATGATGTTGACCTTTCTGATCTGACCTTGAACCTCAATCAGTCCCTGACCTTGATTTTATGTGTTTGATCTCGTTTTCTTGTCTATGTTTTCCGTATACTTGGTTCTATTGGTTTCTATGTGTTTATGGTGTTTCTAGCTGTTTCTGGTATATGGGTTTTTTCTGTGTGTGTGTAAATGTGCGCATATAAATAATAATCTGTAATATTCAATCTCACCCAAAATATACTCTCTTTTTACCTTATTTCCCAGTTAACTTCTTACTTTTTACGCTGGAGCCTATAGCACCTGCAGGCTTATATCTTCCTTCTTTAGGCTTTTATCTTCCTTCCTTGAGAGTTCAGGTGGTTGGCCCTGCATATTCTTGTGGGTTGTGATGGTTGGCCGTCGCCCAAGGTGGCGCAGGTAGGATTTTTAAAGTGACACTTGTGATGACTTGTAATTTATGGTGCCCCCTGGTGCCCTCCGTCGCACTCACAGTCGGAAGTGAGGTTCATGGGTATCATGTGGGTCTTAGTATAATAGCATGTGGGTCTAAGTATATTCTTGATGTGGGTATCTACGGCCACTCAACAATGAAAGAAACAGTTACTTTTGGCGGGACTTGAACTCAGGACCTTGTGCTCACCACTACCAGGTTCTAATCATCCAGCCATTGCGTTAAAGACTGCCGAAAGAATTGCCCCCGGTAGGATTCGAACTCGCGATCTCTACGCCCAGAAGCTAACATCTCGGCCACTGTCCTACCCTAGCTGATATTATAACTATTATTATTTTTCTACAATTATTTTCTAGTTTCATGCCCTGCGGAAAGTTAAATTATTTATGCCCATTATTTTGTGTTCACTTTGTAAATGTGAGTCAGACGAAGGATTAAGGAACACTTTTTG
>JACEEZ010000789.1:162840-167840 GCA_016584305.1 Chionoecetes opilio | reverse complement strand
TGTATTGAGTGTGGATGACGCAAACTATTAACAAACCAAAATGGTTTAGGAAAGCGGTGGAACAGAAATTAAAAGATATATGGATAACAACTTGGTATAGAAATGTAACAAGCAGAGGCATTTGCAGTAGCTATAAGATGTATAAACAAGTTTATGGGATTGAAGAGTATTTAGCCAAACTAAATAAAACTAATCGTATTTCTCTAACTAAATTCCGCACAGGAAATAATCAGCTGCCAATTATTACTGGAAGACATAGTCAAATAAGCAGGGAAGAGCGTTATTGTACTCAATGTAATGACGGACAACTAGGAGACGAATATCATGTTCTGTTGCAATGTCGAAATAGGGACATTATTCAGTTAAAAAGCAGATACATACCAGAGTATTACAGGTTACACCCAAATCACTCTAAATTTACAATGCTGATGCAGAGCAAAAATGTAGTATTATTAACAAATTTAGCACAATTTGTAAATGCTTTGATTAAGCTGTTTAGATGATGTTTTTGTTATGAATGTGTACATATATTACACAGGAGCTGTGCTCCATACTTTTTATAAAGTCTGAGCAAATAAATATATAATATTCTATTCTATTCTCACACACACTCACACGCACATAATGACTGGTACATGTCTATCAATTAAGCTCCCAGCGTAGGTGGATGATTACGAAGGCTTGTGTGCGGAGAGAGAGAGAGAAAGAGAGAGAGGCAGAGAAAGAGAGAGAGAGAGAGGAGAGAGAGAGAGAAGGAGAGAAGAGGAGAGAGAGAGAGAGAGAGAGAAGAGAGAGAGAGAGAGAGAGAGAGAGAGAGAGAGAAAGAGAGAGAGAAAGAAATAGTGAGACAAGGAGAAGAGAGAAAGAGGGAGGAAAGGGAGAGAGGAAGAGAGAGAGAGAGAGAGAAGAGAGAGGAGAGAGAGGAGAGAAAGAGAGAGAGGAGAGAGGAGAGAGAGAGAGAGAGAGAGAGAGAGAGAGAGAGAGGAGAGAGAGAGAGAGAGAGAGAGAGAGAGAGAGAGAGGAGAGAGAGAGAGAGAGAGAGAGAGAGAGAGAGAGAGAGAGAGAGAAAAGAGAGAGAGAGAGAGGGAGAAGAGAGAGAGAGATCAAAGAACACCAACGCTTTACTGCAAGGTATCGTATATAAACTTGACCATAGACCACTAGTCTTGGGTCTGGTCAGGGTTGTCCCCTGCTACTGGTAACATGTAACCCAGTACAACCAGCCACATGGTCGGATCGTCGGCGACTAAACCGGCTCCCCCACTGGTTCTTCCAGTGAGGAGGGTGTGCTGGACACCCAGATGGACTAAAAATAAGACCATCTTTAAGGGCAGATGAACTCACTATTGAGTCAATGGCCATCCAGCCCCAGCTATGGGTGAAATAGTGGGCAGCCTGGGGTAATCCCTACAGGGGGTTCTGCGTCCCTGGCTACGGTGAGCAGTAAGGCCAATCCCTGACATAGATTGGTTGGGGGGGGTTTGCAACCCTTCCCCGTAAAAACTAAACTAGCCACTAACATGCTAAGAGGTAGAGGCCGGGGGCGCGGTGATCGCGCCCCCGACCCGGTTTTGCCGGGGGGCCCGACCATGCAGACCCCTCCTATGCCGACGCAGGGGAGGGGTCTGCCTATGACGAGTGCGAGGCAAAGCCCTCGGGAATCCCGCACTCTAAATCAAGTGGTAGGGCCCCCTAGCCCAACTTTTTCTTATGGGGGTGGCCGGGGCGGTGCAGAGGCGGCGCCTGCCCGTCGAATCACTCCTGGGATCAACCTGCGGAGGGTTCTTCGTGTCGGCTCGTGGAACGTTCTGAGCCTCTCAGACGAGCATCGACTACCTCTCCTATCGGGCGAGCTCAGTAGGCTGAGGGGGGATATAGTGGGACTCTGTGAGACGAGGAGGCCTGGCAGTGGCGAGACTAGCAGTGGGGGTTACACCTACTACTGGTCCGGCATGAGCAATGGTCACCGTGTACGGGGAGTAGCTATAGGCATCTCCAGCAAACTGCAGCCGTCAGTTGTTGAGGTTACTCCGGTTGATGAGCGTATAATGCGGGTGAGGATAAAACACACTCTGGGTTTCATGTCTCTTCTTGCAGTGTCCGCTCCTACCGAGATGCGTAAAACTGAAGAGAAGGAGATGTTCTACGCCAAACTCGACTCTGTATTAGACCAGTGTCCTCCTCAGGACACACTCATTGTCTTGGGCGACTTCAATGCTACTACTGGCACTGTGAGAGATGGCTACGAGTTATGTGTTGGTCCCCATGGCTCCGGTACCAGAAACACCAACAGTTCTCTGCTTCTGAACTTTGCAAGGTCCAGAAGGTTGAGAATTGCAGGTTCTTGGTATCAGAGACCAGAGCTGCACCGCTGGACATGGTATAGTAATGCCGGAGGGGTAGCTAAGGAGATCGACCACATCCTCGTTAGTACTCGTTGGAGGATCCTCCAGAACTGCAGGGTTTACCGGAGTGCTGAGTTCTTTGGAACAGATCACAGACTTGTTGTTGCTACACTTAAGCTTCATGTCAAGTCCAGAAGAATCTCAAGAGGTAACCATACTGTGTTTCATCTTGAGAAACTGAAGGATTTGACATGTGCTCATAAGTATGCGGTGGCAGTCTCAAGTCGGTTTGATGTGCTCGGTGTTCTCGGGGACCCTGTAGAACTGGGGGATACCTTCAAACGTGAAACTCTACAGGCTGCCAAGGAGTGTATTGGGGAGCGCCGAGGTCAAGACGTGGTTTTGTCTCGACGGAGACGCTGGAGAAAATCGAGGAGAGTCGCGCTGCCAGGCTGGCTGGGAAGCAGGACCAGCACAGGGCTCTGTCACGCCGGACTAGAACCCTCCTGGGGAGAGACAAGGAGAGGTATGTCAGGAGTCTCGCTGAGGATGTCGAGGGTCATTTGAACGCTAATGACCTCCGACCCGCCTACCGAGCCCTGAAGAAGCTCCGTTCCAAGTCTCCTTCTCGGGCGAGTTCTATTCGAACAGCAGATGGGCGCCTCGTGTCGGACATGGATGGGCAGATGGCTCGTTGGGCTGAGTACTTTGGGCAGTTGTTCACGGTGGACCCTCCAACTGAGCAGCTTAACACCACTGGGTTACAGGCAGTGGATGCTGATCCTCCCATTGACGAAACCGCACCCTCTCATGACGAAGTCAGAGAGGCTGTAGCAAAATTGAGGGGTGGAAAGGCAGCTGGTGTTTGTAATATCAGTGCGGAGCTCCTCAAAGCTGGGGGTGAGGCCATGATCCGCGGGTTGCATGCTGTCCTGACTGCCGTGTGGCAATCAGGTACCATTCCTCCTGACTGGAAAAGGGGGCTGGTCGTCCCTATCTGGAAAGGGAAAGGGACCGTCAGGACTGCAACAATTACCGCGGTATTACACTGCTCAGCGTACCAGGCAAGGTGCTTGCTCATCTATTGCTGATACGGATTCGCAGTTATCTGGTGAAGCATCAGAGACCTCAGCAGTCTGGGTTCACGCCTGGTAAGTCAACAACGGACCGTATCCTAGCGCTTCGTGTCCTGGTGGAACGCCGACGTGAGTTTCGACAGGGGATGCTTGCAGCCTATGTTGATCTCAAGAAGCGTTGACTCAGTGCATCGTGAGTCACTCTGGGGTCTTCTGCGACTTCGAGGGATTCCTGCAAGGACTATTGGTTTGATAACTGGTCTGTATTCTGGGACTGAGAGTGCTGTGAAGTGTGGGGCAGGTGTATCCAGCTTCTTTCCTGTGAATACAGGAGTGAGGCAAGGGTGCGTCCTTGCCCCATCACTTTTCAACGCTTGTATGGACTGGGTATTGGACAAAGTTGTAGATCAAAGTGATTGTGGAGCATTCGTCGGCAACACCAAGATCACTGATCTTGTTTTTGCCGATGATGCAGTAATCTTTGCTGAGTTTGCTGGAGGTCCTGGTGATGGCTCTCGAGGCGCTGCACGAGGAGGCAAAGCCTTTGGGACTGAGGTCTCCTGGCTCAAAACCAAGGTCCAGGGATTTGGAGACTTACTAGATGAAGCAGTACAGTCTGTTCATGCGTGTGGCGAGGACATTGAGATCTTGGAAAGTTTTACATACCTTGGTAGCGCAGTCCATAATGACGGCGGGTCACGTCAAGAAGTCTTACGGCGGATTGGCATAGCCCACGGTGTTATAGACTCGCTCAGCGGGAGTATTTGGCGTTGTCGGTACCTGTGCAGGAGGACAAAGATCCGGATCTTCAAATCGCTTGTGATCCCTGTCTTACTCTATGGTTGTGAGACATGGACACTAAATAGTGGCTTGAAGAGACGAATCAATGCCTTTGGTAATAAGTGTCTTTGCAGAATCATGGGGTATCGCTGGGATGATTACGTGTCAAATCAGCGATTGCACCGTGAGACTGAATCGAGGCCTATTACCTGCATAGTCCGTCAGCGCCAACTTCGGCTATATGGGCATGTGGCACGCTACCCTGAAACCGATCCTTCCCATCGGGTTGTATCTGTAAGAGACAATCCGGCGTGGAGGAGGCCAAGGGGGCGCCCACAAGGCTCGTGGCTGGGGCAAGTTGATGTTTCTTGTCGAGAGCTGCTTGGTATGGGAAAGGAGCCTGCATGGGAACTCGCGCGTGGTGACCCCCGGGAGTGGCGTCGTAGGGTGGGCGAGGCGACGCGCCCCCCGGCGTATGCCCCCAATGATTGATTGATAGACCACTGTATACCTGGACTGCGCACGGAATATCGGCCTGTCGCGCAAGGGCCTGAAGTCGGAGGGCCGCTCGGACTCATATATATATATATATATATATATATATATATATATGCGGATCATATAGACTGATTTATCAGTATATATGATATACTGTAATCTTCATAAATGTTTGTTCTATAATATTATCAAATAAAAAACAGTAAAACACGCTAAAGAAATGCCATTACGAGACTCTGAAGAAATATGCATGAACTTAATATTCACTTCAACTCTTCGCCATTTAAAACTTTGCTAGTCA
>JACEEZ010000789.1:155340-157840 GCA_016584305.1 Chionoecetes opilio | reverse complement strand
ATCGAGAGAAAGAAAGAGAGTTTCTAGTTGTTGGTAGTACTCCAATCTTATCTCCCGTGTGTTGCTGTTGTTAGTTGTGTTGCTGGTGATGGTGGCAGTAGTAGGAGTAGGAGTAGGAGTAGTAGTAGTAGTAGAAGTGTAGTAGTAGTAGTGGTAGTTGTTGTAGTAGAAGTTGTAGTAGTAGTAGAAGTTGTAGTAGTAGTAGTAGTAGTAGTAGTAGTAGTAGTAGTAGTAGTGGAGATAGTGACAGCGATGACGAATCATAGCTTCTCTCTCTCTCTCTCTCTCTCTCTCTCTCTCTCTCTCTCTCTCTCTCTCTCTCTCTCTCTCTCTCTCTCTCTCTCTCTCTCCATATATTGATATTTATTCTGGGTAAAGGCTACGTCTTTGCTGATTTGATGGAAGAAGTGCTGTGTAAGAAGAGGGAAGGTGGAGAAGGAAAAGGAACACATAGTAAGAGGAAGAAAAAAAGAACATAAAACATAATGAGTTGTAAGACGATGACGATGACGCAAATGAAGAGGAGGAGGATGATTAGAAGTAGGAAGAGGACTAGAAGGAGTAGGTGGACAGTGATAAATGAGAATAGAGGAGGAAGAAGACAGTGATTAGGAAGAGGAGTGGTGAAGGAGGAGGTGGAAGAGGAGGGGGAGGCTAATGATCAAGAACATTAAGGAGGCGCAGAAGGAATAGTGATTGGAGAAAAGAAGGGAGAAAAGGATGATAATGAGGAAGAAAAGAAACATTTTTGAAACATTTGAAACATTTATTCATAGCTTACAGTTGTTTACGATAGATAAAGTTTTTACAAAATATGTTGTACAGCTGCAGCTTGCCTATATGAAGCTAAGATTTTCAGGCAAAGTTAAATTATTTGTTAATTTGTTAATAATAATCATTCTAAATACAATAGTAATGATAAAATAATTATAATAATATTATTAATGAAAATTATAATAATAGTAATAATAATAATAATGATAATAATAATAATAATAATATTTGTAATAAGAAGAAGAATAATGATAATAATAATTATTAAAAAAAAATAGAAAGGTAAACAGAGGGAGGGAACCGACAACGAAGAAACTCAAGTCTTGTGGTAGGGCAAGATGGAGATTAGAAAAATGACAATCCTTTTAAGAACAAGGAAAATGAGAAGGTAGGTGGCACCAATTGTAAGGGTGTTTCCGTTCTAGGAAAGATGGTCTCTTCGTTGACAGTTGCCACCAATACACCAATACATCAGATTACATACCTAAAAATATAAAAGGAGGTAGAATCATGGTTTACAAATTTTGTTAATAACCTATTATGATGAACCAGTTTGATGTGGCAGGAGCGTAATTAATAGCAAACAAGTGATAAATTGGACACAGTATAAATTATAATAACATAGTTTAAATTATTAAAATACATAGTATCATTCATTCGGGTCAGAGTGGGTCGGAAATGCAGTAGTAATATGTTATATGGTAGGACGAAAGGGTGAATTAGTTAATAATTGGTTAGAATGTGTCTTTAATTTGTTTTTAAATATACTCAGGGAAGGTGCGTCTTGGAGTAGAGTTCCAGACGACAGGGCCTAAGTAAGTGATTGAGTGCTGAAATTTTGTAAGGCGGTGAGAAGGAAGGCATAGGTTATCACGATGGCGAGGTGTTATAGCCATGGGATGGAAGGAGGTTGTATAGATTGTTCTCATATGTATACACTAGCCACAAAGCCGCCCTCCGGGCGGACTTTTTGGCTAGCTCCTGCGGAGGGCTATTGGTGGGCCTTCGGCCCACCACCTGTGTTTGGTGGGCCTTCGGCCTACCAAACACGGACTCTCCAGATAGCCCCTTCTAACTTTCCTGAAATCATGGATGTAGAAATGTATGTATTCCCCCCACCCATTCACTCACCCATTACCCATCACCCCCCACCCATTCACTCACCCATTACCCATCACCCCCCACCCATTCACTCACCCATTACCCATCACCACACACCCATTCACTCACCCATTACCCATCACCCCCCACCTATTCCCTCACCCATCACCCATCACCCCCAACCCATCACCCCCCACCCATTCACTCACCAATCACCCCACACCCATTACCCATCCATCACCCCACCCATTCACTCACCCATTACCCATCACCCTACATCAAGGTTTCCTCAATTCTCGCAACCCACTTTTTTTTCTCACAATTCTCGCTAATAGGCTGCTAAAAAAAAAAAAAAAAATCATCGGATCATCTCATAACTGGGCTTAAAAACTTCCCCTGGTCGACCTGGTTCCAAAAATGTGCCATACGAGGTGATTGCGCCACGGGGGGCGGAACCTATACCACACACACACACACACACACACACACAGACAGACAGACAGACAGACACACTTTCGCTTATATTATTATAGATAAAGGTGGCAATTGCAAGTTTGGATATATCATCTAATTTTAACATTTTGGCTTGTCTAAAGAGTGGACTAGTATGTTTTAAGAAATTACT
>JACEEZ010000789.1:108871-128941 GCA_016584305.1 Chionoecetes opilio | reverse complement strand
GTGTGTACGTTACAAAAGACTTGTCATAAGATTCTAACAAAGAGAATCATGACCTTTAAGCCTTTGTTCCACGTTCTTGCCAACCCTACTGGTAGTCACTTCCTGGTCCTGTGTGACTGTGTGTGTGTTTGTGTGTGTGGACTGTTGTGTGTGTGTGTGGTGTGTGTGTGTATGGTGTGTGTGTGTGGTGTGTGTGTGTGTGTTGTGTGTGTGTGTGTGTTGTGTGTGTGTGGTTGTGTGTGTGTTGTGTGTGTGTGAGCTGTCAGACCAAACTAAGGACTGAGCTAGGAAGTTTCTTTTCCTTATTAGTAAAACAATATAACGAGATGAAACCAATCAACAACAACAACAACAACAACAACAACAACAACAACAACAACAACAACAACAACAACAACAACAACAACAACAATATGGTGAATACGATGCTAAGGAAAAAATATGATCAAATATTACAGCAAAGAATTTACAACTGAACGAAAAATACAAGAAGATTAACAGATATGATAAAGAGAGAAAGATATTTATAATAAAAATAAATTGTTTTATTAGTAAATACAAAAAAGTTAATATTTCGACTTACTTTTAGCGGATTTTTTTTGCGAATTTCTTACGTTGGCGACGACAGACGAGAGAAAAATGTACGACCAATGAGTCATAAAATAGTTTCCTATGCTTGATGGATTCATGAAAGGCAAAAGGGTGTATATTGTGGCGTGTGAATATTGTTTACAAAATTTTCCACATATATACGTAGTGACGGTCAGAAAGGGCACGCACACACACACACACAGGATCACACACACGATCACACACACACACAGTCACAGTCACACACACACACACACACACACACACACCACACACACACACACAGTCCTCGGAGGCGGAGAGGCAGTCCCCCTCGGTCTCGCTGTCATCCTCGGGGGCAGAGGGGCAGTGCCCCTCGGACTCGCTGTCATCTTCGGGGGCAGAGGGGCAGTCCCTCTCGGTCTCAATGTCATTCTCGGGGGCAGAGGGGCAGTGCCCCTCGGTCTCGATGTCATCCTCCGTCTCCGAGGATGACGCGGAGACACGAGGGAGAGCACCTGCCTTCACCTCCAGGCTGTCACCTTGGAGGTGTAGTCGCCCCAAGTGTACTTCAGTGTGCGTCCCCCAGTGACTGTGTGACTCGGGGCGGAGCGGCGGGGGCGAGGAGACTTGGAACCTGAGAAGGAGAAGTACTTGTGGTGGATGGAGTTAATACATAGCATTGTAGATCATCTTGGAACCAGGTTGTGCCACGTGGAGGTGGTGACAGGTTGGAGTTAATACATAAGTACTGTAGATCATCTTGGAACCAGGTTGTGCCGCGTGGAGGTGACAGGTTGGAGTTAATACATAAGTAATGTAGATCATCTTGGAACCAAGTTCTGCTGCGTGGAGGTGACAGGTTGGAGTTAAGGATGATTTTGATAAAACTTCCAAATAAGGTCATGTTCGCCAAGCCTCTTTACTCCAACCTGTACATCCCATTTTCAGGGTGCATGAAATGAAGGCTTGATGGTTTGAACGACTCACGCGTCACCGAGAAGGTCTGGAGAAATGCACACGAAGATGCATGCTGCCCAGAGGCAAGAAGTCACCGAGGAAGTGCAGGGTTTTTGGAGTCACCCCTCGAGCACCCTCCCTCCTGGAGCCAAGGATTGAAGTACAAGGCGGGTTTTAACCCAGCCAAGGGGGATGCCCTGTACAGGGCAGTCCCTTGCCGGTCCCAAGCCCGGATAAATGGAGAGGGTTGAGGTTGTGTTAACTGCTCAACCTCGTAAAAAATTACCTGTTACTAAAAACTTGGCCCAGCCTCGGAATTAGGACAGACCTTTAGATGACGACTTAGTGATCAGCGTCAGTGCTGATCACGCGACCCTGACCACCCCTATGACCACCCCCAACGGTCCTCGAGTGGCGGACGGCCAGGCCCTCGAGACGTCAGCCTCTGGCCGTAACCCCCCCGCGTGGCAGGAGCTGCTCGGGGGTAAGGAAGAAAGCATGAAGCTGGATTGCGAGCATTGCTCGTTTGTTTCAGACTGTGAGAAGTGTTTCCCTCAAATAAGAGGCAAGCAAAGAAAATCAATCCGTGCATTGATTAAACAGCAGAAGATGAAGGCGAAGCGAGAACAGGATAAGGCGCTTAACGCCAAAGTTGAGCAGGACAAGAAACAAGAAGGAAAAGCTGCCCAGGGGCACGGAGCTCCTGAGGAAGAGTCTGAGATCGTCAACAGATATCAAGATCAATCTCCGGAACTCAATTGCGAGCATGGTGTATTTGTCTCATTTTGTAAGCCAGGTTCCCGTCAGTCAACTAGCAAAGAAAAACACCAGCTGATAGATCCTAAAATGTCGAAGAAATAGAAGAGGGCGGAGAGGCAGAGTGATCGGCTGAGAGGCGAGAAGGAACAGAAGCGAGATTGTATTATGGCTCTTTTGGCTCAGCTGGAGGAGGACATGAATGCCGCCGAGGAGCCTCCCCGGGGACTAGGAGTTCCTGAAGAAGAGTCTGAGCAAGAGGACGCAGACAGCCCTCAGCTGGACTGCGAGCACTGCGCGTTGGTCTCAGACTGCGAAAAGTGTTTCCCTCAAATACAAGACAACCAAAGAACATTAGTCATTGCGTTGATTAAGCAGAAGATGAAGACGAAACGAGAAAAATAATAAGGCGCTCAACGCCAAATCTGAGAAGAATGAAGAAATAAGAAATACAACGCTGCCCAGGGGCACGGGGCTCCTGAGGACACGTCCGAGATTGTCAAAAAATTTGAAGATCGATTTCCGGGACTCAAGTGCGAGCATTGTGTATTTGTCGCGTATTGTGAGCAATGTTCCCGTCAGTTAGGTGACGAAGAAAAAAACCAGCTAAAAGATTATAAAATGATGAAGAGAAAGAAGAGGCACCAGCTGAGGAGCGAGCGTGTAGCGGCGCTTAACGCCGAGCTGGCCAAGGCGCAGAGCGAGGCGGCAAACACCGACCCGCCACCAACAACTCACCACCAGCAAATCAGGTTCACGTTTGATCCAGACCTGCCGCGGCCTATTAAGAATCGGGAACATTACTTTCAAGATTACTTTAAGAGTGGATTGGGCGTAATAGACCAGAGTGAGCGACGCCTCCACGAGCTGAATGACGACACGGAGGTCTTCACTGAGGACATGCAGGCGATGGCTGCCCGACGCGGCTGCACAAAGGCCTGAACACGCGGGGCAAGTATATGTGGGGCCGCGGCGATAGACTTCATAGAAAACAACAACAACACTTTCGAGTTAGATGATCAAGAGCAAACACTTGCCAAAAATACTTACTTGTTATAACACGTCATTGAATGAATATTGCCAGCCTGTGTTGCGGCGAAATCAAGCCAACCATTGCACTGAACTATGCGGACACGCGCCCAGATTAACTTAACAAGCAAGTGTCTAATTGTACCGTAGCGTCGGTCTTACTGCCTCATTTGTGTCCTGGTTCATTACTTAATTTGCCACAAATTGCTTGTCTAATAACTGGAGGCAAACTATTTACCGTAAATCACCGTCTCTGAAGAGTGTTCAGCATTTCCAGTAGTTTATTATTATACACTGATCTATCTATCAACCTGTATGACCCTATTACTGCAACACTATATTATACACTGATCTATCTACCAACCTGTATGACCCTATTACTGCAACACTATATCATACACTGACCTATCTATCAACCTACATGACCCTATTACTGCAACACTATATTATACACTGATCTATCTATCAACCTGTATGACCCTATTATTGCAACACCATATTATACACTGATCTATCTATCAACCTGTATGACCCTATTACTGCAACACTATATTGCACACTTATCACACTTATCTACACTCATCACACATTTAGAGACGTGTTCTAACCATTCATACAGTCCTCGTAAAGTATTTCCTCCTTGATTCATTCCGTTCACCTTTACAAAAAAGATAAATTTCTACAACATACAGAAATGTCTCGTAAGTAAAGTCTTTCCAACAGAAGCATAGACAGATAAGGTAAGTGTATCAATTACGTATATTATATTATTCTACTGTACAGGTGAAAAATGTCAAGGTAAGGATTTTTCTCTTAGTTTCCGTTGAATAGCCAACATTTTCTACTTCCAGGAAAAAATGGAGGAAGTTCTCAAGAGCTGTGTGTGTGTGTGTGTGTGTGTGTGTGTGTGTGTGTGTGTGTGTGTGTGTGTGTGTGTGTGTGTGTGTGTGTGTGTGTGTGTGTGTGTGTGTGTGTGTGTGTGTGTGTGTGTGTGTGTGTGTGTGGTGTGTGTGTGTGTGTGTGTGTGTGTGTGTGTGTGTGTGTGTGTGGTGTGTGTGTGTGTGTGTGTGTTGTGTGGTGTGTGTGTGTGTGTGTGTGTGTGTGTGTGGTGTGTGTGTGTGTGTGGTGTGTGTGTGTGTGTGTGTGTGGTGTGTGTGTGTGTGTGTGTGTGTGTGTGTGTGTGTGTGTGTGTGTGTGTGTGTGTGTGTGTGTGTGTGTGTGTGTTGTGTGGTGTGTGTGTGTGTGTGTGGTGTGTGTGTGTGTGTGTGTGTGTGTGTGTGTGTGTGTGTGTGTGTGTGTGTGTGTGTGTGTGTGTGTGTGTGTGTGTGTGTGTGTGTGTGTGTGTGTGTGTGTGTGTGTGTGTGTGTGTGTGTGTGTGTGTGTGTGTGTGTGTGTGTGTGTGTGTGTGTGTGTGAATTGAATTGAATTGAATTGAATTGAATAAGGTTTATTACTCAGACTTTAACAGAAGTATGGAGCACAGCTCCTTAATTGCCAACAAGTCATTATCCATATCAAACAACATAATACATCTTACAGATACATAACAGCATATTTTCATCTGAACATTTTAAATATTACATCCAGGAAATATACTATCCTATTTAATGTGTTAACATTATTACTCTGCATTAATGTAATAAAATTTTTTCTGCTTGGTCTAGTCCAGAAATACTCTGGGATATAGTCATGCCTGAGCTGACTTATTGCCTGATTATTACACTCTAAGACAACATGGTATTCATCCCCTAGATCTGCACCATCACATTTATCACAAAGGCTTTCCTCTCTGGGCACATTTTGGTATCTTCCTGCTGTTACTGGCAGTCTATTATTGTTTGTCCTAAGTTTAGCAAAAACAATTCGTGATTTGGTCTTCAATTTAGTTAAATACTCCTCTCTGCCAAATATACACTTAAAAGATACATAGTTACTACAAACAGACTTTGTCATAAGATTTCTATACCAAAGAGTAATCCATTGATCTTTAAGCCTTTGTTCCACAGTTCTTGCCAACCATACTGGGTTAGTCACTTCCTGGTTCCTGGTGTGACTGTGTGTTTGTGTGTATGTGTGTGTGTGTGACTGTGTGTGTGTGTGTGTGTGTGTGTGTGTGTGTGTGTGTGTGTGTGTGTGTGTGTGTGTGTGTGTGTGTGTGTGTGTTTGCGTGTGTGAATTGAATTGAATTGAATTGAATAAGGTTTATTACTCAGACTTCAACAGAAGTATGGAGCACAGCTCCTTAATTGCCAACAAGTCATTATCCATATCAAACAACATAATACATCTTACAGATACATAACAGCATATTTTCATCTGAACATTTTAAATATTACATCCAGGAAATATACTATCCTATTTAATGTGTTAACATTATTACTCTGCATTAATGTAATAAATTTTTCTCTGCTTGGTCTAGTCCAGAAATACTCTGGGATATAGTCATGCCTGAGCTGACTTATTGCCTGATTATTACACTCTAAGACAACATGGTATTCATCCCCTAGATCTGCACCATCACATTTATCACAAAGGCTTTCCTCTTTGGGCACATTTTGGTATCTTCCTGCTGTTAGTCAGTTCGTCTGTCGCCACCGTCTAGTCAACACGCACCCTCTCTGGCTCCTACTCTTGGATTACCATTGCTGACAAGCAAAATAACACCAAACCTCTAAGATAATCCTGCGCCAGGTGTTAACATTGTGACCGTGCTGTAAGAACAACGTAGATGGTTGTTACAAGAAATTATTCCTACGAACATACTGAAAACATGGATCGGGCAAACGAGCGAACGACCTGTGATGACGAAAGTGAGCTGAATCAACTTATTGAATCGCTGTCTGAAGAATCAAAATCACTAGTGAAAGTGCTATCACTAATAATATCTGTTCAACTGACTGATAAACTTTCCAGTGTAATATCAGAACTGAAGGAAAAAGACAAGCAAATTATTAATCTAGCAAGTGAAATGAACAACCTAACGGACAAAGTATGTGACCTGGAAACAAGACTCGATAGTGTCGACCAATACGAACGTCGTGACACAGTCATCTTCAGTGGCCCCTCACTACCAGCAGAAACTCACATGGAACACACAGCTAGTGTAGTGGTGAACACAATAAAGGACAAATTAAAGATAAACATCAAAGAGTCTGATATCAGTGTCACACATAGGCTTGGTCCACAAAAACAGGAACGAAACAGGCCAATCATCGTTAAACTTATGAACAGAACCCTCAAACAAGATCTCATTGGTGCATGCATACAACTGAAACCACAACTGTACATAAACGAAAGCCTAACTCCTACTCGCAAAAACTTGTTCAACACTATTCTCAACATCAGAAGACAACATAAAGCAAAATTTCAACAGTGTTACACAAAAGACGGAACAATAATCATCAAGCTACGAAACTCCACCCTAAAACACTCAATATTTAATGATAAATCACTGATGTCCTTCCTGGAGAAATACCCACAAATGATGGACACCTACCAGCAAAGTGTATCCCAGGCCAATTCAGCTACAGATAACAAGTGAAACATAGATGACACCACACACAAACGCCTCTACCATTGCTACTGACTACCTTCGCTACCATTATTAGTGTCGTCTCTGTCATCTACTGTTATCATAGATGATACTGCTACCAGCGTTACCTCTATTACTATTACTCTACTACCATCGCTACTACTGCTTTTGCTGACATCTATATCATTACTATTGTTTCCGTTGTTATCATCGCTACCACTACCACAACTACTGGTAATGTACTATCATCACTACTACTGTTACTATTGTCATCGCTACCACTACCACTACTACTGGTAATGTACTACCATCACTACTACTGTTACTGTTATCATCGCTACCACTACTACTGTACTACCATCACTACTACTGTTAATGTTATCATCGCTACCACCACTACTACTGTACTACCATCACTACTACTATTAATTGTTATCATCGCTACCACTACTATTGTACTACCATCACTACTACTGTTAATGTTATCATCGCTACCACTACCACTGTACTACCATCACTACTACGGTTACTATTGTCATCGCTACCACTACCACTACTACTGGTAATGTTCTACCATCACTACTACTGTTACTGTTATCATCGCTACCACTACTACTGTACTACCATCACTACTACTGTTAATGTTATCATCGCTACCACTACCACTGTACTACCATCACTACTACTGTTACTATTGTCATCGCTACCACTACCACTACTACTGGTAATGTACTACCATCACTACTACTGTTACTGTTATCATCGCTACCACTACTACTGTACTACCATCACTACTACTGTTAATGTTATCATCGCTACCACTACTGCTGTACTACCATCACTACTACTGTTACTGTTATCATCGCTACCACTACTACTGTACTACCATCACTACTACTGTTACTATTGTCATCGCTACCACTACTACTGTACTACCATCACTACTACTGTTACTGTTATCATCGCTACCACTACCACTACTACTGGTAATGTACTACCATCACTACTACTGTTACTATTGTCATCGCTACCACTACCACTACTACTGGTAATGTACTACCATCATTACTAATGTTACTGTTATCATCGCTACCACTACTATACTACTGTACTACCATCGCTACTACTATTGCTTATCATCGCAATATTATTGTTGTTATTATTATTATTATTATTATTATTATTATTATTATTATTATTATTATTATTATTATTATTATTATTATTATCAATATTTTTGTTACTATTATCATTATAATTATATTTTGTTATTATTATTATCATTATTTTTGTTATTATTATATTATATTAATATTATTATTATTATTATTACTACTTCTACTATTGTTATTATTATACTTACCACTATCATATCGCATATGATTTAGTTTCTAAAATCGATATTATTGCACTACCATTTTTTCTCTGCAAAAAATGATAAAATTATTGACATTATCTCTCTGCCATACGTGTTTTGCACCTGGCGCAGGTTGGAACAAATTAATATTCTTCTCTTTTTTTGTTATAATTACTACCATATCATTTTTTATATTCCTTTATCCTCCTATCTTTACCACCATGTCGAACTTATTCCATTCTCTGTTCACTGAAACTGATCCAAATTCAAATGACATTGCCCTGGAAATTATAAATCAAATGTATGGGCACTCTGATTTTAATGCACTCTCGAAATATTATGACCTCACATCATTCAACAATTTAACTAATTCCAGAGGTTCTTCACAACTCAACATCATACATATAAACTCCAGATCGTTACCAAAAAACTTAGAAAGCATTCAGTCCTTTTTGGAGTGTCTTAACTGTTCCCAGATATCATGCAATTTCTGAAACCTGGCTCACGGAAAAGCAATAAACATCTATTTGAATTTACAGGATACCACTCCCATCATCTCATAAGAAAAACACGGGCTCGAGGAGGTGTCTCCATTTTGTGTCAGATAAAACTAAATTCAGAACAACAAAATATCTAACTCTAGTTAATGATGACATAGAAATAAATACAGTTAAAATAACCAGTAATTCTATTAACTTTCTTATTTTCGCTATATACAGACCCAAGAATAAGCATTTAGCCGTAGACCAATTTTCTGACATATTGAATGCATTTTTAGTGAACAGGCAATAAATAACAAAATCATTTTAATTGGGGATTTCAATATAAATTTACTCGAACACGAAACCCACGCACAACAAACAATTTCCTTACAAGCATTCAAACTTTAAATTTTACTCCACATATTGCCAGACCTACCAGATTTCCAGATAGTGAAAATTTAAGCGCACCATCCCTTCTGACCAATATACACAAATTCTATGAAACATTTCACTTCAGGAATAATACACTTTCCTATATCTGACCATCTACCGATTTTCCTGAACATATCAGTCCCTTCTTAAGCAATAAACTACATAAAATTGAATTCAGAAACTCAACCCTGAAAACAAGCAACTTTTTTCCCATAAACTAAACAATACTGCTTGGAACAATCTTTTCTCCTCAACTGATGTCGATTTAAACTTCAATGCATTCTTTAAAAAATTAATGAAATTCACTATGAATGCTTCCCAATAAAAACCAAATTGTTCCGAAAAAAGACTAAAAAACCTTGGATAACTACATCAGTAATTAATCAATAAAAATAAAAAACAATTATATAAGGATTATAAAATTGGTGCAATATCCGAAGCTTATTATAAGGAATACCGTAAACACACTTAACAGTCTGATAAAAAAAGCCAAAATCTCACACTATATGAATATTTTTACAAATTTAAAAATGATACTAAAAGAATATGGAATGCGTCAACCAACTTAAAAATAATCATAAAAAACATTACCTAACTACATTTCCCTTAATAACAAAATACTTAGAGAGCCCTCAGAAATATCGGAGGCATTCAATGAATACTACGTCAATATAGCTCCAAAACTAGATCAAAACATTCCACCATCTTCTATTGAGCACACAGCTTCTTACGGGGTGACTACCCAGCATCTATGGCAGTTCTCTTGT
The DNA here is from genome assembly GCA_016584305.1 of Chionoecetes opilio. Taxonomy (NCBI): domain Eukaryota; kingdom Metazoa; phylum Arthropoda; class Malacostraca; order Decapoda; family Majidae; genus Chionoecetes; species Chionoecetes opilio. The sequence continues at coordinate 119,056 of JACEEZ010000789.1, read as the reverse complement.
TCTTCCACAAGATGTTACTAAATTCATCAAATCCCTAAAGAACAAAAAGGGTAATCACACGAAATTCCAGTCTCATTAATTAAAGCAAAATTCAAAACAAATGGCCATACCAATTTCCTTATTGTTTAATCACTCTGTGAAAAGGGTGTATTTTCCACAATGCCTGAAACACGCCACCGTAATTCCTATCCATAAAAATGGCACAAAAGACAACATCGCTAACTACAGACCAATATCATTGCTCAATACATTCTCAAAAATCTTTGAAATATAATGAAAACACATTTAACCAGTTTCCTTGCATATAATTCTACATTATCACTGAACAATTTGGTTGTTCGACAAGGTTTGAGCACATTTGATGCGTTGCAAAAATTTTCTGAAAAAATTTACTTGACACTAGATTCACATCTCTCCTACCTAAGCATTTCGTTGATTTTTCTAAAGCATTTGATACGGTTAGACACGACATTCTATTACTAAAACTAAAACATTATGGTATCCGTGGCATCATTCATGACTGGTTAAAGATTATCTCACTAACAGAACCCAGTCTATAAAATTTCAAAATCATTATCAACACCCCGACAAATAAAAATATGGAGTTCCACAGGGTAGTGTTTTAGGACCGATTCTATTTCTAATATATATAAATGACCTTCCTCACATATTCGCTCGCCTTAAAACAATGCTCTTTGCCGACGATGCTACCTTTTACCTTTTGGAAATGATACTAAATCAATGTTTGAAATGGCAAACTCTAACCTAAAAAATCTTCCATGAATGGTGTGTTGCCAATAGATTAACGTTAATCTAGATAAAAACTTTTTACATGTTTTTCACTAACAGACACAAAACAATATTACCATCTCTGAAATATAACAATTATATCATAAAATCAACCAAACAACATAAATATTGGGAGTGACATTTGACGAAGCCCTATCTTTTAAAACCATATATCCAAACTTTGTCTGACACTATCTAGGATTGTATCACTATTTTATCAAGTTAGAGGACCTCATGCCAAAGAACGTATTAAGAATACTTTACAATGCCCATGTAATACCACATCTACAATACTGTGTCCCTATCTTGGTGTAATACATACCCTACACATCTTCTACCTTTATTTCGGATACAAAAGAAATTTATTAGAATTATTACAAAAAGTGATTATTTTGCTCACACTCAACCTTTATTAAAGAAACTAAGTCCTTAAAATTGTTCGACCTTAACAAATTACATATAGCACTACACATGTACAAAGTTGTCAACAGAGGTAACATAAAACCCTGCTACCACACCACAATTACTCCACTCGCACATGTGAAGACCTCCGTGTACCCCAGCATAAACTAACAATTTTCAACATTCATATCCTACTCTGGTCCCAAATTATGGAATCGTGCCTAGTCATATAAAAGAATTATCCACAACACGTTCATTCAAGAATCATTATAAGAACCTTATATTATCTGAATACTAATTATACTTTGCCCTACTACTATTTATGCACATTTACTATGTTCATAGTGTCCTGGTCAATATTTTTTCTTTTTTTTCCTCATTTACCTGTAAATATATTGTAAACATGGTTGTAACATTTAGGATCTAGTACCACTAAAACTTTTAATGTTAAGTAATTTCTAGGTAATTATTAGTACTTGAGTATTTTGCCTAGATGGCGACTTTTTTATTTTTGTAAGCAAACCCTTATAGATTTCTGCCCAAAAAGCATTGTTGCTTCCAATGGGCTACTTGCATTTTCAAAATAAACAAAAATGACACTTATCATGTAACCCCCCCTCTTGCAAGTATAATAAAGTGTTTCAAGTGTTTCAAGTGTTACTGGCAGTCTATTATTGTTTGTCCTAAGTTTAGCAAAAACAATTCGTGATTTGGTCTTCAATTTAGTTAAATACTCCTCTCTGCCAAATATACACTTAAAAGATACATAGTTACTACAAACAGACTTTGTCATAAGATTTCTATACCAAAGAGTAATCCATTGACCTTTAAGCCTTTGTTCCACAGTTCTTGCCAACCCTACTGGGTTAGTCACTTCCTGGTTCCTGGTGTGACTGTGTGTGTGTGTGTATGTGTGTGTGTGTGACTGTGTGTGTGTGTGTGTGTGTGTGTGTGTGTGTGTGTGTGTGTGTGTGTGTGTGTGTGTGTGTGTGTGTGTGTGTGTGTGTGTGTGTGTGTGTGTGTGTGTGTGTGTGAAGCTGTCAGACCAAACTAAGGACTGAGCTAGGAAGTTTCTTTTCCTTATTAGTAAAACAATATAACGAAATGAAACCAATCACAACAACAACAACAACAACAACAACAACAACAACAACAACAACAACAACAACAACAACAACAACAATATGGTGAATACGATGCTAAGGAAAAAATATGATCAAATATTACAGCAAAGAATTTACAACTACACGAAAAATACAAGAAGATTAACAGATATGATAAAGAGAGAAAGATATTTATAATAAAAATAAATTGTTTTATTAGTAAATACAAAAAAGTTAATATTTCGACTTACTTTTAGCGGATTTTTTTTGCGAATTTCTTACGTTGGCGACGACAGACGAGAGAAAAATGTACGACCAATGAGTCATAAAATAGTTTCCTATACTTGATGGATTCATGAAAGGCAAAAGGGTGTATATTGTGGCGTGTGAATATTGTTTACTAAATTTTCCACATATATACGTAGTGACGGTCAGAAAGGGCACGCACACACACACACACAGGATCACACACACGATCACACACACACACAGTCACAGTCACACACACACACACACACACACACACACACACACACACAGTCCTCGGAGGCGGAGAGGCAGTCCCCCTCGGTCTCGCTGTCATCCTCGGGGGCAGAGGGGCAGTGCCCCTCGGACTCGCTGTCATCTTCGGGGGCAGAGGGGCAGTCCCTCTCGGTCTCAATGTCATTCTCGGGGGCAGAGGGGCAGTGCCCCTCGGTCTCGATGTCATCCTCCGTCTCCGAGGATGACCGGGAGACCGAGGGAGAGCACCTGCCTTCACCTCCAGGCTGTCACCTTGGAGGTGTAGTCGCCCCAAGTGTACTTCAGTGTGCGTCCCCCAGTGACTGTGTGACTCGGGGCGGAGCGGCGGGGGCGAGGAGACTTGGAACCTGAGAAGGAGAAGTACTTGTGGTGGATGGAGTTAATACATAGCATTGTAGATCATCTTGGAACCAGGTTGTGCCACGTGGAGGTGGTGACAGGTTGGAGTTAATACATAAGTACTGTAGATCATCTTGGAACCAGGTTGTGCCGCGTGGAGGTGACAGGTTGGAGTTAATACATAAGTAATGTAGATCATCTTGGAACCAAGTTCTGCTGCGTGGAGGTGACAGGTTGGAGTTAAGGATGATTTTGATAAAACTTCCAAATAAGGTCATGTTCGCCAAGCCTCTTTACTCCAACCTGTACATCCCATTTTCAGGGTGCATGAAATGAAGGCTTGATGGTTTGAACGACTCACGCGTCACCGAGAAGGTCTGGAGAAATGCACACGAAGATGCATGCTGCCCAGAGGCAAGAAGTCACCGAGGAAGTGCAGGGTTTTTGGAGTTACCCCTCGAGCACCCTCCCTCCTGGAGCCAAGGATTGAAGTACAAGGCGGGTTTTAACCCAGCCAAGGGGGATGCCCTGTACAGGGCAGTCCCTTGCCGGTCCCAAGCCCGGATAAATGGAGAGGGTTGAGGTTGTGTTAACTGCTCAACCTCGTAAAAAATTACCTGTTACTAAAAACTTGGCCCAGCCTCGGAATTAGGACAGACCTTTAGATGACGACTTAGTGATCAGCGTCAGTGCTGATCACGCGACCCTGACCACCCCTATGACCACCCCAACGGTCCTCGAGTGGCGGACGGCCAGGCCCTCGAGACGTCAGCCTCTGGCCGTAACCCCCCCGCGTGGCAGGAGCTGCTCGGGGGTAAGGAAGAAAGCATGAAGCTGGATTGCGAGCATTGCTCGTTTGTTTCAGACTGTGAGAAGTGTTTCCCTCAAATAAGAGGCAAGCAAAGAAAATCAATCCGTGCATTGATTAAACAGCAGAAGATGAAGGCGAAGCGAGAACAGGATAAGGCGCTTAACGCCAAAGTTGAGCAGGACAAGAAACAAGAAGGAAAAGCTGCCCAGGGGCACGGAGCTCCTGAGGAAGAGTCTGAGATCGTCAACAGATATCAAGATCAATCTCCGGAACTCAATTGCGAGCATGGTGTATTTGTCTCATTTTGTAAGCCAGGTTCCCGTCAGTCAACTAGCAAAGAAAAACACCAGCTGATAGATCCTAAAATGTCGAAGAAATAGAAGAGGGCGGAGAGGCAGAGTGATCGGCTGAGAGGCGAGAAGGAACAGAAGCGAGATTGTATTATGGCTCTTTTGGCTCAGCTGGAGGAGGACATGAATGCCGCCGAGGAGCCTCCCCGGGGACTAGGAGTTCCTGAAGAAGAGTCTGAGCAAGAGGACGCAGACAGCCCTCAGCTGGACTGCGAACACTGCGCGTTGGTCTCAGACTGCGAAAAGTGTTTCCCTCAAATACAAGACAACCAAAGAACATTAGTCACTGCGTTGATTAAGCAGAAGATGAAGACGAAACGAGAAAATAATAAGGCGCTCAACGCCAAACTTGAGAAGAATAATGAAAAAAACGCTGCCCAGGGGCACGGGGCTCCTGAGGACACGTCGAGATTGTCAAAAAAATTTGAAGATCGATTTCCGGGACTCAAGTGCGAGCATTGTGTATTTGTCGCGTATTGTGAGCAATGTTCCCGTCAGTTAGGTGACGAAGAAAAAAACCAGCTAAAAGATTATAAAATGATGAAGAGAAAGAAGAGGCACCAGCTGAGGAGCGAGCGTGTAGCGGCGCTTAACGCCGAGCTGGCCAAGGCGCAGAGCGAGGCGGCAAACACCAACCCGCCACCAGCAACTCACCACCAGCAAATCAGGTTCACGTTTGATCCAGACCTGCCGCGGCCTATTAAGAATCGGGAACATTACTTTCAAGATTACTTTAAGAGTGGATTGGGCGTAATAGACCAGAGTGAGCGACGCCTCCACGAGCTGAATGACGACACGGAGGTCTTCACTGAGGACATGCAGGCGATGGCTGCCCGACGCGGCTGCACAAAGGCCTGAACACGCGGGGCAAGTATATGTGGGGCCGCGGCGATAGACTTCATAGAAAACAAACAACAACACTTTCGGAGTTAGATGATCAAGAGCAAACACTTGCCAAAAAATACTTACTTGTTATAACACGTCATAATGAATATTGCCAGCCTGTGTTGCGGCGAAATCAAGCCAACCATTGCACTGAACTATGCGGACACGCGCCCCAGATTAACTTAAACAAGCAAGTGTCTAATTGTACCGTAGCGTCGGTCTTACTGCCTCATTTGTGTCCTGGTTCATTACTTAATTTGCCACAAATTGCTTGTCTAATAACTGGAGGCAAACTATTTACCGTAAATCACCGTCTCTGAAGAGTGTTCAGCATTTCCAGTAGTTTATTATTATACACTGATCTATCTATCAACCTGTATGACCCTATTACTGCAACACTATATTATACACTGATCTATCTACCAACCTGTATGACCCTATTACTGCAACACTATATCATACACTGACCTATCTATCAACCTACATGACCCTATTACTGCAACACTATATTATACACTGATCTATCTATCAACCTGTATGACCCTATTATTGCAACACCATATTATACACTGATCTATCTATCAACCTGTATGACCCTATTACTGCAACACTATATTGCACACTTATCACACTTATCTACACTCATCACACATTTAGAGACGTGTTCTAACCATTCATACAGTCCTCGTAAAGTATTTCCTCCTTGATTCATTCCGTTCACCTTTACAAAAAAGATAAATTTCTACAACATACAGAAATGTCTCGTAAGTAAAGTCTTTCCAACAGAAGCATAGACAGATAAGGTAAGTGTATCAATTACGTATATTATATTATTCTACTGTACAGGTGAAAAATGTCAAGGTAAGGATTTTTCTCTTAGTTTCCGTTGAATAGCCAACATTTTCTACTTCCAGGAAAAAATGGAGGAAGTTCTCAAGAGCTGTGTGTGTGTGTGTGGTGTGTGTGTGTGTGTGTGTGTGTGTGTGTGTGTGTGTGTGTGTGTGTGTGTGTGTGTGTGTGTGTGTGGTGTGGTGTTGTGTGTGTGTGTGTGTGTGTGTGTGTGTGTGTGTGTGTGGTGTGTGTGTGTGTGTGTGTGTGTGTGTGGTGTGTGTGTGTGTGTGTGTGTGTGTGTGTGGGTGTGTGTGTGTGTGTGGTGTGGTGTGTGTGTGTGTGTGTGTGTGTGTGTGTGTGTGTGTGTTGTGTGTGGTGTGGTGTGTGTGTGTGTGTGTGTGTGTGTGTTGTGTGGGTGTGTGTGTGTGTGTGTGTTGTGTGTGGGTGGTGTGTGTGTGTGTGTGTGTGTTGTGTGTGTGTGTGTGTGCGGTGTGTGTGTGTGTGTGTGTGTGTGGGTGTGTGTGTGGTGTGTGTTGTGGTGTGTGGTGTGTGTGTGTGTGTGTGGTGTGTGTGTGTGTGTGTGGTGTGTGTGTGTTGTTGTGTGTGTGTGTGTGGTTGTGTGTGTGTGTGTGTGTGGTGTGTGGTGTGTGTGTGTGTGTGTTGTGTGTGTGTGTGTGTGTTGTGTGTGTGTGTGTGGTGTGTGTGGGTGTGTGTGTGTGGTGTGTGGTGTGTGTGTGGTGTTGCGTGTGTGAATTGATAATTGAATTGAATGAATTGAATAAGGTTTATACTCAGACTTAACAGAAGTATGGAGCACAGCTCCTTAATTGCCAACAAGTCATTATCCATATCAAACAACATAATACATCTTACAGATACATAACAGCATATTTCATCTGAACATTTAAATATTACATCCAGGAAAATATACTATCCTATTAAGTGTTAACATTATTACTCTGCATTAATGTAATACATTTTTTCTGCTTGGTCTAGTCCAGAAATACTCTGGGATATAGTCATGCCGAGCTGACTTATGCCTGATTATTACACTCTAAGACAACATGGTATTCATCCCCTAGATCTGCACCATCACATTTATCACAAAGGCTTTCCTCTCTGGGCACATTTTGGTATCTTCCTGCTGTTACTGGCAGTCTATTATTGTTTGTCCTAAGTTTAGCAAAAACAATTCGTGATTTGGTCTTCAATTTAGTTAAATACTCCTCTCTGCCAAATATACACTTAAAACATACATAGTTACTACAAAACAGACTTTGTCATAAGATTTCTATACCAAAGAGTAATCCATTGATCTTTAAGCCTTTGTTCCACAGTTCTTGCCAACCATACTGGGTTAGTCACTTCCTGGTTCCTGGTGTGACTGTGTGTTTGTGTGTATGTGTGTGTGTGTGACTGTGTGTGTGTGTGTGTGTGTGTGTGTGTGTGTGTGTGTGTGTGTGTGTGTGTGTGTGTGTGTGTGTGTGTGTGGTGTGTGTGTGTTGTGGTGTGTGTTGCGTGTGTTGAATTGAATTGATTGAATTGAATAAGGTTTATTACTCAGACTTCAACAGAAGTATGGAGCACAGCTCCTTAATTGCCAACAAGTCATTATCCATATCAAACAACATAATACATCTTACAGATACATAACAGCATATTTTCATCTGAACATTTTAAATATTACATCCAGGAATATACTTATCCTATTTAATGTGTAACATTATTACTCTGCATTAATGTAATAAATTTTTCTCTGCTTGGTCTAGTCCAGAAAATACTCTGGGATATAGTCATGCCTGAGCTGACTTATTGCCTGATTATTACACTTTAAGACAACAGGTATTCATCCCCTAGATCTGCACCATCACATTTATCACAAAGGCTTTCCTCTTTGGGCACATTTTGGTATCTTCCTGCTGTTAGTCAGTTCGTCTGTCGCATATCGTCTGTCGCATATATATACATAGTTACTACAAACAGACTTTGTCATAAGATTTCTATACCAAAGAGTAATCCATTGACCTTAAGCCTTTGTTCCACAGTTCTTGCCAAACCCTACTGGGTTAGTCACTTCCTGGTTCTGGTGTGACTGTGTGTGTGTGTGATGTCTGTGGTGTGACTGTGTGTGTGTGTGTGGTGTGTGTGTGTGTGTGTGTATGTGTGTGTGTGTGTGGTGTGTGTGTGTGTGACTGTGTGTGTGGTGGTGTGTGTGTGTGTGTGTGTGTGTGTGTGTGTGTGTGGTGTGTGTGTTGTGTGTGTGTGTGTGTGTGTGAAGCTGTCAGACCAAACTAAGGACGAGCTAGGAAGTTCTTTTCCTTATTAGTAAAACATATAACGAGATGAAACCAATCAACAACAACAACAACAACAACAACAACAACAACAACAACAACAACAACAACAACAACAACAACAACAACAACAACAACAACAACAACAACAACAACAACAACAACAATATGGTGAATACGATGCTAAGGAAAAAATATGATCAAATATTACAGCAAAGAATTTACAAATACACGAAAAAATACAAGAAGATTAACAGATATGATAAAGAGAGAAAGATATTATAATAAAAATAAATGTTTTATTAGTAAATACAAAAAAGTTAATATTTCGACTTACTTTTAGCGGATTTTTTTTGCGAATTTCTTACGTTGGCGACGACAGACGAGAGAAAAAGTACGACCAATGAGTCATAAAAAGTTTCTATGCTTGATGGATTCATGAAAGGCAAAAGGGTGTATATTGTGGCGTGTGAATATTGTTTACAAAATTTTCCACATATATACGTAGTGACGGTCAGAAAGGGCACGCACACACACACACACAGGATCACACACACGATCACACACACACACAGTCACAGTCACACACACACACACACACACACACACACACACACACACACACACACAGTCCTCGGAGGCGGAGAGGCAGTCCCCCTCGGTCTCGCTGTCATCCTCGGGGGCAGAGGGGCAGTGCCCCTCGGACTCGCTGTCATCTTCGGGGGCAGAGGGGCAGTCCCTCTCGGTCTCAATGTCATTCTCGGGGGCAGAGGGGCAGTGCCCCTCGGTCTCGATGTCATCCTCCGTCTCCGAGGATGACCGGGAGACCGAGGGAGAGCACCTGCCTTCACCTCCAGGCTGTCACCTTGGAGGTGTAGTCGCCCCAAGTGTACTTCAGTGTGCGTCCCCCAGTGACTGTGTGACTCGGGGCGGAGCGGCGGGGGCGAGGAGACTTGGAACCTGAGAAGGAGAAGTACTTGTGGTGGATGGAGTTAATACATAGCATTGTAGATCATCTTGGAACCAGGTTGTGCCACGTGGAGGTGGTGACAGGTTGGAGTTAATACATAAGTATTGTAGATCATCTTGGAACCAGGTTGTGCCGCGTGGAGGTGGTGACAGGTTGGAGTTAATACATAAGTACTGTAGATCATCTTGGAACCAGGTTGTGCTGCGTGGTGGTGACAGGTTGGAGTTAAGGATGATTTTGATACTATCCAAATAAGGTCATGTTCGCCAAGCGTCTTTACTCCAACCTGTACATCCCATTTTCAGGGTGCATGAAATGAAGGCTGATGGCTTGAACGACTCACGCGTCACCGAGAAGGTCTGGAGAAATGCACACGAAGATGCATGCTGCTCAGAGGCAAGAAGCACGAGGGAAGTGCCGGGTTTTTTGGGGTTACCCCCCCGAGCACCCTCCCTCTGGAGCCAAGGATTGGGAAAGGGGTTTTAAATAATTTTAAGGAGAAAGCTTTTTACTAGGAAAAATTTTTTAACCTTTTTATTAGTTTTTCTACACTTTTACTTATACTAGTTTTTTCTACACTTTTTACAGAACAATTTTTTTCAACACTTTTGCTCCGTTTTTCTACCACACTTTTGTATTTATCAAAACAGTTTTTTTTCAACACCTTTTTACTAACACTTTGTTACTTCATCTTTTTCCTACCTTTTTATTACCCATTTTTCAACCTTTATTACTATACATTCTTTTCCAACACATTTTACTACCCCATTGTTTCTACACGTTTTACTACAACAGTTTTTTTCACAATTTTTACTACACATTTTTTTCACACATTTACTACCAAATTTTTCCTAAACACTTTTTATACACGTCTTTACTGTGTAGTAAA
>JACEEZ010000789.1:101874-108385 GCA_016584305.1 Chionoecetes opilio | reverse complement strand
AAAAAAATTTACACCACTTTTTACTACACAGCTTATTTAACACTTTGTATTACAGTTTTTTCAACACTTTTTATTTCAAAGTTTTTTCTACACTTTTTATAAGTCTTTTCAACACTTTTTACTTCCCAGTTTTTTCTACACCTTATATTACACATATTTTTCAACACTTTTTACCAAACACTTTTTACTTCAGCTTTTTCTACACTTTTTATTACACATTTTTTCAACACTTTTTACTACACAGTTTTTTCAACACTTTTTACTACACAAATTTTTCAACACTTTTTACTACAGTTTTTTCAACACTTTATACTACACAGTGTTTGCAACACTTTTTACAACACAGCTTATTTAACACTTTTTATTACACAGTTTTTTTCAATACTTTTTACTACACAGTTTTTTCTACACTTTTTACCATAGTTTTTTTCTATATTTTATTACAGTCTTTTCAAAACTTTTTACCTCAGTTTTTTCCACACATTTTATTACAGTTTTTATAAGACTTTTTACTACAGTGTTTTTTACACTTTTGACTACAGTCTTTTCAACAAGATTTACTACACATTTTTTCCAACACTTTTTACTACACAGTTTTTTCTACACTTTTATTAAAGTCTTTTCAACACTTCGGTATCGCTCTCGTCCTCGGGGATGGAAAGGCAGTGCCCCTCGGTCTCGTTGTCATCCTCGGGGGCGGAAAGGCAGTCCACCTCGGTATCGCTGTCGTCCTCTGGGGGCGAAGAGGCAGTCCCCCTCGGTATCGCTGTCGTCCTCGGGGGCGGAGAAGCAGTCCCCCTCGGTCTCGCTGTCATCCTCCTGATCGGGGAGGCAGTCCCCCTCGGTCTCGCTGTCGTCCTCGGGGACGGAGAAGCAGTCCCCCTCGGTCTCGCTGTCATCCTCCTGGGCGGGGAGGCAGTCCCCCTCGGTCTCGCTGTCATCCCCGGGTGGCGGAGAGGCAGTCCCCCTCGGTCTCGCTGTCATCCCCGGGTGGCGGTGAGGCAGTCCCCCTCGGTCTCGCTGTCATCCTCCTGGGCGGAGAGGCAGTCTCCCTTGGTCTCGCTGTCATCCTCGGGGGCGAAGAGGCAGTCCCCTCGGTCTCGCTGTCATCCTCGGGGCAGAGAGGCGTCCCCCTGGGTCTCGCTGTCATCCTCGGGGGGGGGAGGGGCAGTCCCCCTCGGTCTCGCTGTCATCCTGGGGGCCGGAGAGGCAGTCCCCCTAGGTCTCGCTGTCATCCTCCAGGGGGGAAAGAGGCAGTCCCACTCGGTCTCGCTGTCATCCTGGGGGGGGGCGGACAGGCAGTCCCCTCGGTCTCGCTGTCATCCTCGGGGGCGGAGGGGGGCGGGCCCCCCTCGGTCTCGCTGTCATCCTCCGGGGCGGGGGGCAGTCCCCCTCGGTCTCGCTTGTCATCCTGGGGGGGCGGAGAGGCAGTCCCCTCGGTCTCGCTGTCATCCTCAGGGCGGAGGCAGAGTCCCCCTCGGTCCTGCTGTCGTCCTCGGGAGCGGAGAGGCAGTCCCCCTCGGTTTCGCTGTCATCCTTGGGGGGCGGAATGCAGTTCCCCTCCTTCTGCTTGTCAATCATAGGGGGCGGAGAGCAGTCCCCCTCGGTCTTGCTGTCGTCCTCCGTCCACTAGAGATGACCGGGAGACCGAGGGAGAGCACGCTGCCTCGCCCTCATGCTGTTCACTTTGGAGGTTGGTAGTCGCCCCAAGTGTACTATCGTGTGCGTCCCCTAGTGACTGTGGTGATCTGGGCTGAGCGGTGAGGGCGAGGAGACTTGGAACCTGAGAAGGATTTTCAATGAAGTACTGGCGGTGGATGAGTTAATACATAGTAGTTTAGATCATCTTGGACACAGGTTGTGCCGCATGGAGGTGGTGGACAGGTTTGTATTATACATAAGTTTGTCGATCATCTTGAACAATGTTGTTCTGCGTGGATGTGTGACAGGTTAGAGTTAATATAACCAGTATTTGTAGATCAATCTTGAACAGGTGTGCTGTGTGAAGGTATGACAGGTTGGAGTTAGAGATGATTTTGATACTAGCCATAACAAGACATGTTTCGTCAAGCGTCTTAAGCATCCAACCTGTACATGACTTTACCATTTTGAGGTGCATGCAATGAAGGCTGGATGGCTTGAGCGACTCCGCGTCACCGGGAGAAGGTCTGCAGAATAGATACCAAGATGCATCCTGTTTCACTGTGATTGATCCGTAATGCTAAAAAACAGACATGTTTCGCCTACGTCTTAAACTCCAACCGCTACATCCATTTTTTATATTTTTAGGGTGTATAAATGAAGGTTGATGGCTTTAGCGACCACCGAGAAGGTCTGGTGAAATGCACACGAAGATGCATGCTGCCTAGAGGCAAGAAGTCACCGAGGAAGTGCAGGGTTTTCGGAGTTACCCCTCGAGCACCCTCCCTCCTGGAGCCAAGGACTGAAGTACAAGGCGGGTTTTAACCCAGCCAAGGGGGATGCCCTGTAAAGGGCAGTTCCTTGCCGGTCCCAAGCCCGGATAAATGGAGAGGGTTGAGGTTGGGTTAACTGCTCAACCTCGTAAAAAATAGCCTGTTACATAGACCACTGTATACCTGGACTGTTCACGCGACGATGTTTTGAATTGCGGGGCTGCATAAGGGCCTGCGGGGCGCCAACAAAGAGATATAGTGATCTATGGACAATCATATAGACTGGTTTATAAGTATAATATGATATACTGTAATCTTCGTAAATGTTTGTTTCTATAATATTATCAAATAAAAAACAGTAAAACACGCTAAAGAAATGCCATTACGCGACTCTGAAGAAATATGCATGAACTTAATATTCACTTAACTCTTCGCCATTTAAACTTGCGAGTCAACTTTTATCATGAAGGGTATCAAGAGAAGCGCAATTTTATTAGCTTTCCATTGCTATATTTCGTATCTGATAAATTAATTAAAACCATGCATAAATTAGCGTTAAATAAATAAATAAAATCATCAATCAGGTAATTTTCCCGATTGATGAGGTTATTTATTTACTTATATATTTTGTTTTCTAAAAAATGAATAGTACCATGTATAAATTAGCGTTGACTAAATAAATAACCTCATCAATCGGGAAAATTACCCGATTGATGATTTTATTTATTTATTTAACGCTAATTTATCATAGTTCTAATTCATTTATCAGATAACGAATATAGCAATGGAAAGCTAATAAAATTGCGCTTCTATTGATATCCTTCATGATAAAAGTTGACTCGCAAAGTTTTAAATGGCGAAGAGTTTAACTGAATATTAAGTTCATGCATATTTTTTTCAGAGTCTCGTAATGGCATTTCTTTTGCGTGTTTCACTGTTTTTTATTTGATATATTATAGAACAAACATTTACGAAGATTACACTAATCAAATATACTGATAAACCAGTCTATATGGTCCGTATATATATAATATATAAATATATATTATATATATATATATATTATATATATATATATATATATATTTTATATATATATATATATATATATATTATATATATATATATATATATATATTATATATATAGTATATATATATATCTATAATATATCTATATATATATATTATATATATATATATTATAATATATATATATATATATATATATATATATATATATATATTATATAAAATATATATATATAATATTTTATATATATATATTATATATATATATATATATATATATATATTTTATATATATATATAGATATATATAATCCGATCTGCCCTCCGACTTATACCCCTTTTGGAGGCCTATATTCGTTGAGTCATATGTATACAGTTAGTCTATGTCTATTACTATATACATGGCCCAGCTCAGAATTAGTTACAAGAATTAGATATACTTTATATCAGTATGCTGATCACGAGCTGCCCCCCTATCCCCCGCGACGGGCCATTCAGTGGCGCAGTCCAGGTATACAGTGGTCTATGCCCTGTTACTAAAAACTGGCCAGCCTCGGAATTAGGACAGACTTGCAGATGACGATTAGTGATCAGCGCAGTGGCTGATCAGCGACCCTGACCACCCTATGACCCCCCCCAAGGCCCTCGGGGCGGACGCCAGGCCCGGGCTCGCCTTGGCCGTGGGCCCCCCTGCGTGTGGGGAGGGGCCCTCGGGGGTAAGAAAGAAAGCATGAAGCTGGATTGCGAGCATTGCTCGTTTGTTTCAGACTGTGAGAAGTGTTTCCCTTAAATAAGAGGCAAGCAAGAAAATCAATCCGTGCATTGATTAAACAGAAGAAGATGAAGGCGAAGCGAGAACGGGAAATAAGGCGCTTAACGCCAAAGTTGAGCAGGACAAGAAGCAAGAAGGAAAAGCTACCCAGGGGCACGGAGCTCCTAAGGAAGAGTCTGAGATCGTCAACAGATTTCAAGATCAATCTCCGGGACTCAATTGCGAGCATGGTGCATTTGTCTCATTTTGTAAGCCATGTTCCCGTCAGTCAAATAGCAAAGAAAAACACCAGCTGATAGATCCTAAAATGACGAAGAAATAGAAGAGGGCGGAGAGGCAGAGTGATCGGCTGCGAGGCGAAAAGGGAAAACAGAAGCGAGATCGTATTATGGCACTTTTGGCCCGGCTGGAGGAGGACATGAATGCCGCCGAGGAGCCTCCCCGGGGACTAGGAGTTCCTGAAGAAGAGTCTGAGCAAGAGGACGCAGACAGCCCTCAGCTGGACTGCGAGCACTGTGCGTTGGTCTCAGACTGCGAGAAGTGTTTCCCTCAAATACAAGACAACCAAAGAACATTAATCATTGCATTGATTAAGCAGAAGATGAAGACGAAGCGAAAACATAATAAGGCGCTCAACGCCAAACTTCAGAAGAATAATGAAGAAAACGCTGCCCAGAGGGCACGGAGCTCCTGAGGACACGTCCGAGATTGTCAAAAATTTGAAGATCGATTTCCGGAACTCAAGTGCAAGCATTGTGTATTTGTCGCGTATTGTGAGCAATGTTCCCGTCAGTTAGGTGGCAAAGAAAAAACCAGCTACAGATTATAAAATGATGAAAGAAAAGAAGAGGCACCGGCTGAGGAGCGAGCGTGTAGCGGCGCTTAACGCCGAGCTGGCCAAGGCGCAGAGCGAGGCGGCAATCACCGACACTCTACCAACAACTCACCACCAGCAAATCAGGTTCCCCGTTTGATTCAGACCTGCCGCGGCCTATTAAGACTCGGAACATTACTTTCAAGATTACTTTAAGAGTGGATTGGGCGTAATAGACCAGAGTGAGCGACGCCTCCACGAGCTGAATGACGACACGGAGGTCTTCACTGAGGACAAGCTGGCGATGGCTTTCCCGACGCGGCTACACAAAGGCCTGAACACGCGGGGCAGGTATATGTGGGGCCACGGCGATGGATTTCATAGAAAACAACAACACTTTCGAGTTAGATGATCAAGAGCAAACACTTGCCAAAAGAACTTACTTGTTATAACACGTCATTGAATGAATGTTGCCAGCCTGTGTTGCGGCGAAATCAAGCCAACCATTGCACTGAACTATGCGGACACGTGCCCAGATTAACTCAACAAGCAGATGTCCAATTGTACCATAGCATCGGTCTTACTTTTTTTTTTTTTTTTTTTTTTTTTTACATATGTGCCTATAACGCCTGTAGGCAGTGGTGACTCAGGGCTCGGATGGTAGGCTCTGGAGGTTCACTTGAGGGCTCTGATGGTTGGTCCTCGCCCGTGGTGGCGCAGGCAGGATTCTTACAGTAAACCTGTGATTAGAGGCTCATGCCGGCCCCCTGTGTCCTCCGATGCACTCGCAATCGAAGGTAGAGTTGATGGGCAGGGCATGTGGGTGTTCTTAGGCCACTCGACGGTGCAGAAAGGTTTTTGGTTTTCTTTCGGGGATCGAACTCGGGTCTCCGAGAACGCCAGTCGGAGACGCTAAACCCCTCCGCTACCGCCTCCCATGTCTCATTTGTGTCCTGGTTCATTACTTAACTTGCCACAAACTGCTTGTCTAATAACTGGAGGCAAACTATTTACCGTGAATCACCGTCTCTGAAGAGTGTTCAGCATTTCCAGTAGTTTATTATTATACACTGATCTATCTATCAACCTGTATGACCCTATTACTGCAACACTATATTATACACTGATCTATCTACCAACCTGTATGACCCTATTACTGCAACACTATATTATACACTGATTTATCTATCAACCTGTATGACCCTATTACTACTGATCTACTATCTATTAGTATCTATTATACTATTACTATACCTTGATTTGGTCGCGCTTATGCTTCACGTAATGCCTTGGACAAGCACCTTAACACTATCAAAACAATTTTTTCAGTAGCAGAAATAAGAAGAAAAAAACCTTGAAAAAAGAAACAGCTGATGGCGGAAAAATTTACCATCCAGCGAATAGCGAGATATCTGGCAGGGACTATACTTGGCTGCCGAAAATAAATATTTGGGCCCTCCCCGAAAAAAATGCTTGGTGC
>JACEEZ010000789.1:89374-96874 GCA_016584305.1 Chionoecetes opilio | reverse complement strand
GCGCGCTATTCACGCATGGTCCTGTCCCCGCGAGCTGGACTCGCGATCGCCAGTTATACCCTCCCGGAACGAGCTTGGAGCTCATTATTACTGATCTTAGGTTAATGCTGGGACCTCACACACCATACACCTGCATCCCCTTGCTCAAGGGAGACAGTAACCGCCCGAATTCGTTAGTGAAAAATCCCCGGAGCAGTTAGGATTCGAACCGGCTAACCACATAATGGGAGGCCAGCACGCTATCCACTTGACCATCGGGCGGTGTGTGTGTGACTGTGTGTGTGTGTGACTGTGTGTGTGTGTGTGTGTGTGTGTGTGTGTGTGTGTGTGTGTGTGTGTGTGTGTGTGTGTGTGTGTGTGTGTGTGTGTGTGTGTGTGTGTGTGTGTACCTTTGGCCCTAATGGAGTCACGTGAGCGCGCCAGGCCATCGCGGGGTTTAATTAACCCACACCAATGAGGGATCACCTCTGATCATTACGTGGCGCCACAAAACTGGAGACAGTTATGCCAGTAGACCAACAAAGCAACCTAACACACACACACACACACACACACACACACACACACACACACACACACACACACACACACACACACACACACACACACACACACACACACACACACACACACACACCGTTAGTTAGTTAGTTAGTTAATTTATTGACAAAGAATTTCCAATACATACATAATACAAAATACAAATGAATACAAAACTCAAAATATTATACAAAAAGCAATGCAGATCAGATCTGTCATTTGTCCAAACAAAACTAAAATATAATTATTTCCAAGGAGAAAGTAATACATATAATTTAAGCAAAAATACTTCATGTACATACACATAATTCACGTACATATGTGTCCTCATTCAACAGGTTGGTAATATTTGAAAACGTTAGCATGTTGAACCTTACGTGGCAGTGAGCGGACAGGGGACAATCTATCACGACCTTTTGTTCTGTTTGCACCTGTTCACCATCACACTGACACACGCGTTGGTCAGCAGGTGTGCGACTTCACCTCCCTACTTCTATCCTAAGATTGTGAGACATAAGTCTGAGTCTGGTAAATGATTCAAGTTTGTAGTGTTGGATGAAACTATTGGTTCGATACACTTGGTGCTCTGTCATGGATGGGTTCAGGTCTGTGATATATGTTGTGAGCTTTGTTGTACCGGCTGCTATTTTCTCCTGCACATATTTCACAACACTATTTAATGGATCCATATTATTGTCCCAAACAGCTGATCTTTCTATGAACCGGAAACCAGGTGTATTGTATGTATAACCACACACACACACACAAACATTGTTACGAAACCCTTATGTAATTGTGTGTGTGAAACGACATAGCCTACAATAGTCATGAGTGCTTAGGAAATTGAATGAAAGGATACGTTAACGTTGTTACGTTGTTAAGTGACCCTCTCGTAATTAGTAATGTTACATATTTCACTATTTCCCCTGTGCCTCGCGACCTTCTTATCTGCTTTTATAAAGTCCAGCTGACTCTTGCCAGTTGTTCTTATCCGTCTTGCGCCCTGTATTTGTTCGTTGACAAGACATCCATAGCATTTCATAGTTACCCATTTACCCCCCTTTGTTGAAGCTTCGAATGTTCAGACGTTCGAAAGGACGCCATAGCCCTGTATATAAGAGCCTTCCTCAACTCAGAGAAGCAGATTCCTTCCAACATGGCTAGAATTTAACTATTAGTCAATCTCTCTCCCGCATTTGTGCCCATGTACACTCGTTCGATCGCCGCCGTCTGCCGTATTGTCCGGTCCGTAAGAGCATGTGAAATACGTATTAGGTAGTTTATGTAAGGTTAGGTAAGCTACATCCCCCTCTTTACTCATCTTTAGTTTGTGATTGCTTCTTGCATTATTATATTTTATTAACAGGATGTGATGGTTAATTAACTTCGTCTGCAGAGCCTTTGTAAGAACCTATTTGTCATTTTGTGTTATCTGTAACTATCTTTAACGGAACTTCAACATTAAATGTAAATATATTTTCATGTGTTTATCCATCACTTTTCAAAACTTGTATGGACTGGGTATTGGGCAAAGTTGTAGATCAAAGTGATTGTGGAGCATCCCTCGCCAACACCAAGATCACTGATCTTGTTTTTGCCGATGATGCAGTAATCTTTGCTGAGTCGCTGGAGGTCCTGGTGATGGCTCTCGAGGCGCTGCACGAGGAGGCAAAGCCTTTGGGACTTGAGGTCTCCTGGCTTAAGACCAAGGTCCAGGTGTTTGGAGGCTTACTAGATGAAACAGTACAGTCTGTTCATGCGTGCGGCGAGGACATTCAGATCTTGGAAAGTTTTACATACCTTGGTAGCGCAGTCCATAATGACGGCGGGTCACGTCAAGAAGTCTTACGGCGGATTGGCATAGCCCACGGTGTTATGGACTCGCTCAGCACAAGTATTTGGCGTTGTTGGTTCCTGTGCAGGAGGACAAAGATTCGGAATCTTCAAGTCGCTTGTGATCCTAGTCTTACTCTATGGTTGTGAGACATGGACAATAAATAGCGACTTGAATAGGCCAATCGATGGCTTTGGTAATAAGTGTCTTCGCAGAATCATGGGGTATCGCTGGGATGATTCCGTGTCAAACCAGCGATTGTACCGTGAGACTGAATGGAGGTCTATTACCTGCATAGTCCGTCAGCACCAACTTTAGCTATATGGGAATGCGGCACGCTACCCTGAAACTGATCCTTCCCATCAGGTTGTATTTGTAAGAGAAAATCCGGCGTGGAGGAGGCCAAGGGTGCACCCACAAGGCTCGTGGCTGGGGCAAGTTGATGCTTTCTGTCGAGAGTGTCTTGGTATGGGAAGGGAGCTTGCATGAGGACTCGCGCGTGGTGACCCCCGGGAGTGAAGTCGTAGGGTGGGCGAGGAGACGCGCCCCTAGGCGTATGCCCCCAATGATTGATTCATTGATTCTCTTTTCCTGTGTTTGAATGTGAGTGGCGATCTTAGTCCTATTTGTGTATATATGTGATCCTTTAACCTACAGTGTATCGTATATAACAACATGTACACACACACACACGCATGTATATGCGCTTTTTTTCTCTATTTTTTGATATTATTCCCTATTTATCTCTCAATATATGTCTCTCTCAATCTGTGTATGTCTATCTGTCTCTCTCTCTCTCTCTCTCTCTCTCTCTCTCTCTCTCTCTCTCTCTCTCTCTCTCTCTCTCTCTCTCTCTCTCTCTCTCTCTCTCTCTCTCTCTCTCTCTCTCTCTCTCTCTCTCTCTCTCTCTCTCTCTCTCTCTCTCTCTCTCGCTCTCCTCTCTCTCGTCTCTCCTCTCTCTCTCTGCTCTCCTCTCTCGTCTCTCTCTTCTCTCTCTCTGCTCTCTCTCTCTCTCGCTCTCCTCCCTCTCGCTCTCTCTCTCTCTCTCTCGTCTCTCTCTCTCTCTCTCTCCTCTCTCTCTCTCCTCTCTCTCTCTCTCTCTCTCTCTCTTCTCTCTCTCTCCTCTCTCTCTCTCTCTCTCCTCTCCTCTCTCGCTCTCCTCCTCTCGTCTCTCTCTCTCTCTCTCTCCTCTCCTCTCGCTCTCCTCCCTCTCTCTCTCTCCTTCCTCTCCGCTCTCCTCTCGCTCTCGCTCTCGTCTCGTCTCGCTCTCGCTCTCGCTCTCGTCTCGCTCTCGCTCTCGCTCCTCGCTCTCGCTCTCGCTCTCGCTCTCGCTCTCTCTCCTCTCGCTCTCCTCCTCTCGCTCTCCTCTCTCTCTTCGCCTCCTCTCGTCTCTTCCTCTCTCTCTCGTCTCTCGCTCTCCTCTCTCCTCCTCTCCTCTCCTCTCTCTCCTCGCTCTCTCTCTCCTCTCTCCTCTCGCTCCTCCTCTCTCTCTCTCGCTCTCCTCTCCCTGCTCCCTCTCCCTCTCTCTCTCTCGCTCTCCCTCTCCTCTCTCTCCTCTCCTCTCTCGCTCTCGCTCTCGCTCTCGCTCTCGCTCTCGCTCTCGCTCTCGCTCTGCTCTCGCTCTCGCTCTCGCGCTCGCTCTCGCTCTCGCTCTCGCTCTCGGGGGCTCTTCGCTCTCGCTCATCTCTCTCTCTCTTCTTCTCTCCTCTCTCTCTCACATCTCCTCTCTCTCATCTCTCCGGCTCAACGTCTCTCACTCTCTCTCCTCGTCTCTCTGCTCTCTAGCTAAGTTGGAAGAGGTATCGTGCAGTGTTAATAGCGTTATTTATCCCGCCTCGCAACCGCTAATAACGGCTGTATGCCGGATTACAGGCGGGGAAAAGGGCTACAATGGTGTCGGCGAGCTTCAAGCCATCACCCCCATCTTGGTACACAAACGCTCGCTCTTGCCCTTTCTTGTTCCTCCTTTGTTCCACCACATAAGTTTTTTTTTTTTCTAAATTGTTTGTTTTGATTTTTTTTAATTTTAGTCTGAGTGTGCGTTAGGGGTTGCTTTTCGTGTCGTGTGCGTGTGGTGTGCGTGTGCGTGTGCGTGTGCGGTGCTGTGCGTTGCTGTGCGTGTGTGCGTTGCGTACGTGTTGTGTGTGGTGTGTGTGTGTGAGAGAAGAAATGCAGCTAAAATTGAATATTGAAAAGTGCAGAGTAATAAATTTTGGTAAAAACCCCGGGAAAATAATACACCATACCAATTTGCTGAAAAGACAAAGGTAAAAAAGATATGGAGTGAGGGGGGGGGCCCCCAGACCTCCGACCTAGGAAACAATGTTTTTGGGTTAGAAATAACAAATGGGGTTTTTGGATTCTTACCAAAAGTTTTAAAAAGTAAAAGTGGGGAAGTTTTTCAAAAAGCTTTATCTGGCTCTTAGTCGGCCTCACCTAGACTAGCGGTCAGTTTTGTTCCATATTCAAGAGGAATAGCCTTGTTAAAATCAGTGCATAAAAAGATGCCCAAAAATGATTCAAGGTTGCGTAGCTTTAGTTTGAAAAGAGATTGAAGCTTTTAAATTACACTCCTCACTCGAAAAGTAAGTAAGGGGCGATCTGATAGAAGTTTTTAAGTGGATAAAGGTTTAAAAAGGGGAGAGGTAAAAAGTTCTTACGGTTAGTACCAGGGTAGCAAAAAGTAACGGTTCAACTGGAAAGCGTATTTAAAAAAAAATAGGGAAAAAACTGGTTTCCCAAAAATAGGTGGTATGATTGGAATGGACTCGTAGACGGGTAGTTTGCGTTTTTTTGTGGGGAGCAAAAGGGGGTTTTTTAAAAGAGGCTAGATAATTCAGGATGGGGATAAAAATGGATGTGGGTAGTGTTAAGTCTGGAACACCTCTTTTGGTCTCAGGGCCTTTTGTACTCCCTTATTTTCTTTGTTCTTATGTGTGTGTGTGGGGTGCTCACCCACGGCCTTAGCCACGTGATTCAGACTCGCGATCGCCAGTTTTGCCCTCTGAGCGCCCCTTTGGGCTCGTATAGTGACCGATCTTTGGTTAATGCTGGGACCCCCGACCCCCACCAACCCCATATCCTTGCTCGGGTAAAAGTAAACCCCCCACACAGGTCACAAAATTTCCCCCGGAACGGCGGGGGAGGATCGAACACCCGACCACAAATAGCCTGGCGCTCTAACCTTGACCACGCATTGTGTGTGTGCGTGTGTGTGTGTTTTGTGTGTTGGGGTGGGGTGTGTGTCGCGTGTGTTTTGGTGTGCAATCCCTCTCCTCTCTCTCTCTCTCTCTCTCTCTATCTCTCTCCTCTCTCTCTCTCTCTCTCTCCTCTTCTCTCTCTCTCTCTCTCTCCCCCTCTCCTCTCTCTCTCTCTCTCTCTTCTCTCTCTCCTCGTCTCTCTCTCCCCTCTCCCCTTTTCTCTCTCTCTCCCCCTCCCCTCTCTCCCTTCTCCTTCTCTTCTCTCTCTCTCCTCTCCTCTCTTTTTCCCCCTCTCTCTCCTCTCTCTTCTCCTCTTCTCTCTCTCTCCCCTTTTTTCTCTCCCCTCCCCCTCTCCCCCTTTTTTCTCTCTCTCTTCTCCCCTCCTCTCTCCTTTTCTTTTCTCTCTCTCGTCTCTCCTCTCTCTCTCGGCAAAAATGGCTAATCTTCCCGGAAAATTTTAAATTGATCGCTGCTGACGAACTGTTTTGTCCTTCCCCCTCCCTGCCCGCGGGTGCTGCTGGATGAGATTGGTTTTTGTTCGAAAGCTTTTCTGTTGGTTCTGTTTGTCTGTTGGTTCTGTTTGTCTGTTGGCTCTGTTTGTCTGTTGGTTCTGTTTGTCTGTTGGCTCTGTTTGTCTGTTGGCTCTGTTTGTCTGTTGGCTCTGTTTGTCTGTTGGCTCTGTTTGTCTGTTGGCTCTGTTTGTCTGCGAATTGACTCACTTGGATATGTGTCCATGTAATTTTCCCGTTGTTAATTAATTCATGTTTTTTCTTATCCATTAATATAATTATTGCACCCTTACCAGATGGGAATGCAATTAACTCACTTGATGAAGTTAATTGTCTGTTATTTAATTCTACGGTGCTGAGTTACACCAGGGAGAGCGCAACGAGATGCAGCTGCTAAGGTTCCCGATATTACGTTGCCATAATGCTATACTAAATACTGTACTAAATGCTATACTAATTACTATATAAATGCTTTACTAAATACTATATAAATGCTTTACTAAATACTATTTCTTCTTTACGTGATAAACAATAATATCCCGTTTTGTCTGTCTACTTTCCGTGGTATAAATTTCCTGACTAATTTACATATGGTTCAAAATAATTATGTTCATGCTTTTTTTATTTTCATTTTTTTTCCGTGAAAGGATTGATCTCTCCTAAGTTCCCTGTCGGGTGTTTCTTTATTTACGTGGATAGCGTCATTAATAAGCGTTCCTGATGTACACTATCTGAGACACCAATAAAGGAATGCTTTACATGTGAATAAGAACAATATCACCGAACTCTCTTCCTGTTTCTATTTTTCCACCTCCTTATGACATTTTTATCAAGAGAAGAGTGATAAGATACCTCCCGAACTAAATTGGCCCACACCCCTTTCTTTATTCTCTTATTGTCTTATTTTTAGGGACTGACAACTAAGCGGGCTATTTGTTATCTCTTTTTTTCTGCTTGGCCAGTCCTTTGTGTGAAGTAAAAAAAAAAAAAAACTTGACAAGAGTTTTGTGTAGAGTTTTCCAATGATTAATCAAAGACCCACAACTTCGGCAAAACAAACAGATAGCCTTTAGAACACACTTTAATTATGGACTTGACACTTATAAACACATACAAACACACACACACACACGTGTTTTTTTATGTGTGTGTGATACAAAAAGTAAATTTAGTAAAAAGTTATTTTGTCAGTGTTGGTTAGAAGAAAATTTGTTGCTCTTTCAGCATAACAACAGAGTGCAGTATTAGACCCTTTTTCCACGCGACTCAAGGCACAATGATATGTTTTTCCTGTAATTTAAGAGTACAAATTTCCTCCCTGCTACTTAATCAGAGAGGAGGCCATTGTCCGTGTTGGGTTGACGCCACTATAAACACATTGGCCCATTATTGGTTGATGGAGGATTGACGGAATGGC
>JACEEZ010000789.1:70841-75576 GCA_016584305.1 Chionoecetes opilio | reverse complement strand
AAGGTTCAAGAAATCTAAATAATACCTTTTTTCTTTACCTACAAAAATAAATGTATAACACCATCATTTTTGTTTACCGCGTAGAGCCCAAATTCAAATCAATGTAAAACGTACAGATAATACACATGAATAAACGAACCATTTGATGCATTTTTTTAAGGTTTCAACCTTTCAAGTTTTGCAAGGTTTCATCGGATAATCTCACTACCTTCCCTAGTCATCAAAATTTGCTCCAAGCCTGGCTTGCCTTATATCCGCGTTGTGATTGGTTTAGGGGGGCGCCATTCCGCCGTGCCGAAAAGAAGAGCTCAAAAACCCTTCAGGAAACTGTGGGCAGACGGTCATTTCCGATGCTGGGAGACCCCGGGAAAACCCTCTAACGAGATGAGGAAGTGCTGGGATGTTTTTTGAGCTTTTGTTTCCCTGAGAAGAAGGGGAGAGAGAGAGAGAGAGAGAGAGAGAGAGAGAGGAGGAGAGGAGAGAGGGAGAGAGAGAGAGAGAGAGAGAGAGAGAGAGAGAGAGAGAGAGAGAGAGAGAGAGAGAGAGAGAGAGAGAGAGAGAAGAAAAGAGGGAGAGAGAGAGAGGAGAGAGAGAGAGAGAGAGAGAGAGGGGGAGAGAGAGAGAGAGAGAGAGAGAGAAAAAAAAAAAAACCGGGAACGAAAAACGAATATGAAAAATAAATTAAAGTCCTACAGAAGGAACTCTTTTATTTTTGTAAAAACACTTTTATCCGAGTAACGTGATAGCGCGGGGCGTTGCTTTGGCCTCGGCGTGACAATGGTCCCTCTGCTAATGAGAGGCGGGAGTGTTGACCGTGCCTGGGGGGAACCATTCCCCTCCACCACCATCACCCCCACCAACATTACCATCCCCCACCCCACCACACCATACCCTCCACCACCACCACCATACCCCCCCAAACCACCACCACCAACCCCCAAACCACCCACCACCACCACCACCCCCACCACCACCCCACCACCCCACCACAACCCCCACCAAACCACCACCACCACCACCAACCCTACCACCACCACCACCACACCCCCACTACCACCACCAAACCACCCACCAACCCCCCCACACACCCACCACCACCACCCCCAAACCACCACCCACCACCACCCTACCACCACCACCAACCCCCACCCCCAACCACAATTACGCCTCCACCACTACCATCCACCACCACCACCACCCCCACCACCAAACCACCACCACCACCACCACCACCACCACCCCCACCACCACCACCATTACTCACCACCACCACCACCACCACCACTACACCATCACCCAACTAGCACCACCACTACTACTACCACCACCAACCACCACCCCCAACCACCACCACCACCACCACACTAGAAACCACCACCACTACTTCCCACCCCCCACCAAACCACCCCCCAACCACCACTGAAACCACCAACTACTACCACCACCACCACCACCATTACGCTCCCCCCACTACCACCACCCTACAACCACCACCACTACCCACCACCCCACCCCACCACCACCACCACCACCACCACCCCCCCACCACCACCATACCTCCCACCACCACCACCACTAGCCCCCCACCACACACTTACAACACAACCACCCCCACCATTACGCTCCACCACTACCACCACCACCACCACTACCACCACCACCCCCCCACCATCACCCTCCACCACCACTACAAACCACCACACCACCACCACCATTAACGCACCACACCACCCAACCACCACACCGACCAAGCAGAGGAAAAATGCACTTCCAATAACCAGAAAGGTGCCCAACCCCAACACACACCAACACACAACACACCCACACCAAAAACACAAACACACACACACACACACAACACACCCCAAACAAACACACAACACACACACACACAAAACACAACACACAAAACACCCCAACACACACACACAACACCACACACCCCAAATTACAGACACATCTTGTCCTTGAGGCATTTAAGAAACTCCTCCATACTGAAAATGTGCGTAATTCTGCCGGCGGGTTTATAAAAACTACGTAAAGTTACCCAAAGCCGAAATCAGTAATAAGAAATCGATTCCTTGTTTTTGAGTCGTCATATTGAGACGCTGAAGACTTTGAATCAATGAAAAAAAAAATCGAACGCCTATAAATATTCGCTATATTATACTCAAATTAGACGAACGAACAAAAATAATGCGAGGAAAGAGAAAAATATGAAAAAAAGACAAACCAGTAAAAATTGGTTCTAAAATGTTATAATAGAAAGATAAGATAAGATTTTCATCCTATCTAGACACTTTGCAAGTACCAACTACAAGGTTATTGACTATACAAAGCGCCGCCACGTCAGCACGAACTAGGCGGACTCGAACCGCTAACCGAATGCACAGGGATGCTGCACATTGCGAACTCACGTCTCTACCAACCTTGCCACCCTGACGGGCTTATAATAGAAAACAAACTTAAATATTGAGAAATATAAACAGGGGTTATTTGATGTGTTGTTTTTTTAGCTTTGTTTATCTTCTATGAACTCTGAGTGGACGGGAAACGTGCGTTCACAAATTTCTGCGATTTTTTCAGAGATTAAAAATAAAATGGGTTTTTGGCGGTGTGGCTGCCTTGTTTTGTTTGTTTATTCATCTATGTCTCTCTATTTATATGTATTTTTATGACGACCAAGTGTTGTGTATGTATGTAGTTATGGCTGGAAATAGTGTGTGTGTGTGTGTGTGTGTGTGTGTGTGCGTGTGTGTTGTGTGGGTGTGGTGTGTGTGTGGGGTGCGTGTGGGGTGTGTGTGTGGTGTGTGTGTATGTGTGTGTGTGTGTGTGCGTGCGTGTGTGTGTGTGTGTTATCTCTTTTTGCCATTGAGTTAATCAGTCACACAGTCAGTCAGTCACGTCACGTCAGTCATTTAAACGGTTAGTAGATCAGTCACAAATGAGTGAGTATTATAGGCGTGATGGAGTTCTGAGCGAAATATTAATTAATGAGGGTGGGGGGAGGGAAGTGCACGGCAGAGATAATGAGTGAGAGAGACAGTGAGTCATCATCATCATCATCGTCATCCTTCACACTCTCCCCGGCACTTCATCACATAACCAGCGAGTCACTTCCTTCTTATTGCTGCTTTGCCTTTGTTGAATATGCTAATGTTATGGCGCGTTTCAAGGCTATCGTCTTTGTCCTTATTAGGATTGACTTTGCTATTATTATTATTATTATTATTATTATTATTATTATTATTATTATTATTTTTAGTATCTAGTAGTAGTAGTATTGTTATTATTATTGTTATTGTTATTATTATGTGGTATTTATATGGTTTGCGACCGACGAGAGCTGAGATTGGTGTTGGGGGTGGTAATGGGGGGATGGTGGGGGGTAGTAGGGGGGCCTGCAGGTTGGGTAGTAGGGTGGGTTGGAGGGGGTAAGTTGGGGGGTTGAGGGTGGTTAGCAAGGGGGTTGGATGGTGGTGAGTAAAAGATGGTGGAGGTGGTAGTAAGGGGGTTGGAGGTGGTAGCGGCAGTGCTATTGTATAAAGGTAATGAGTTGGAGGAAGAAGCAGCAGTTAGAAGGAAAAGAAACAAGCTCATTTTAATCGCAGCAAAACTTTTCCCTCACTCCCTCCCGCCTTCTTCCTTCCTTCTACGCCTCATTCTTGCCTCTATATTTTTAACTCCACTTAAGATTTTTTCGTTTCCCTCATTTCATGTCTCCTCTTACCACTCTTTTGTCTATTTTTATCTCTTTTTTGTCCTCATCCTTCCTCTTCACTCGCATCCACCATCCTCCACTCTACTCCCTCCCCTTCTCTCCTCCTTTGGTCCACATTGTTATCTTCCCTTCCTCCTCCTCCTCCTCCTCCTCCTTTCTGTCCCTTTTTATCTCTCCTTCCTCGTCGTCTTGCTCCACCTTCTCCTCCTCCTCCTCCTCTTCTCAGCACTAAGAGGTCAACAACCTACCTATTCTCTCAGACTCATGCGTACCCTAAGTGCTTCGTACTCGATTCGTATCTCATTTGTGTGGCATTCGTACTGATGACGGCTGGAATGTCGTGAATGTTGATGTGCACTTGGCCAGTTTACTCCCACACTGTATCGTAAAAAGGACATCGATGATCGTATCTGCATTTGTTAAGCATCACTCATGCAATACCTCGCTGTCTCAAGTCACTTGAGTCAACATGACACTGAGGAGCAGTAGAACAGGTGTTAGAATATGCTTTGAGAAATGACACGAAACCGATGTGTAAAACCTAAAAGTACCTGAAATCAGAAAGAATAGAATGGTAGTACTAAAATATCGAAGAATACTGTACATAGGAAAATAACAAAGAATAGAATGGTAACCTTAAATAAGAAAAGAATAACACATATCGATAGAATAACAGAAAGAATAAGATGCTGCATAGGATAATAATAGAAGGAAATAAATGGTGCATAGGACAATAACAGAAAGGAAACATTGGTGTACCTAAAAACTGCAAAATATCAAAGAGATACAAACAGTAAAGCAAAGTTAAAGCAATCGGTACACATGAGAATAACACAGGATAGAAGGGGCGCGCCACATTTCCTACACCATGTATACTACACAGCACATCTCCTACAAATTTAGCAGATTTCAGAGTAGTGACATATTTCCTACAGAGATACAGCATATCTCCAACACACAGTAGGTGTAGGAGATATGCCTGACACTTGTTTTTGTGTAGGAAATATGACCGCC
>JACEEZ010000789.1:43341-65841 GCA_016584305.1 Chionoecetes opilio | reverse complement strand
GAATGGTGAATGGCAGGTGGTTGAGCATGGTGGAACACGCCCAAAGGAGAAAAAGGTAAACAATGACCATGTTGTGTGCACGAACTCATTTCAGGTACTCTCGGGACTGCAAGAGGAAGATACGGAGGTAAGGACGGTAGACGATACATCATCACCCGAAGGTAAAATCTTGGTTGTTGGTGACAGTCAGGTTAGGCATCTCGACAGCAGGTTCTGTGAAAGGGAAGGGATGCGCATGAAGTCGGTGAGTTACCCAGAGAAGGAGATAGGCTATGTTAGTGACAAGATAGTTGAGTGCATGGCGGACCAAGGGAAAAAGCCCATCGTCTGCCTGAGTGCTGGGGGAAACGATGTTGAGTGTGTAAGAAGTGAGGAATTGCTACGGCGGTTCAAGGAAGCTGTAAGTAAGGTTAGGGATAGGGGGGGTTCCCTGTGGTATGTGGTGTCCTTCCAAGACGCTATGTTGACGACTTGTGATACTCCAGGGCTATTGCTTTGAATTGCCGGCTGGCACTTCATTGCAAAGCTAATGGTTGAGCCTTTGTCGACAGCTGGGACCTCTTTTTCGGGCATAACCACCTCTACCGCAGGGACGGGGTGCACTTTTCGAGGAAAGGAGTTCATAACTGATCTTGTCTGAATCCCTTGAAAGGGAGGTAGGTGCACTGCAGGCTTTTTTAAGATAGAGAACCGGGGAGTAGACACTGGGGTCAGGGTAAAGGAAACTTGCGACACTAGGAGGAGTTTCAGAAGGCAGGGAACTAAAGTGATTCGTAAGAAGAGAGAGAGGAGGGGTTTAGTTAAAGATAAAGGGAAAATGGACAAAAAATAAGAGGAGTTGCTTGAAGGTCTACTATACAAACTGTAGGAGTATTTTAAACAAGATAGATTTCCTGAGAGGAATAAATAGTGTAGATGATTTTGATATAATGGCATTAACAGAAACATGGTTGGATATGTCAGGAAAGGTATTTGATCCGGAACTCGAGATAGCTGGGTATAAGTTATTTCACAAGGACAGAGTTGGCAGGCGAGGTGGAGGAGTTGCGCTTTATGCAAGAGATACATTGTAGTGTTGTGTTAACAATGTTATAAAAACAGATGACAGCATAGAGTCTATATGGGTAGAGGTTACGGAGGGAACTGAGAAAATGGTTTTGGGTGTAGTGTATAGACCTCCAAACTTATGTAAAGAGGATTCAGCTCCTATATGGGAAGAAATAAACAAGGCTTTCAGATATAATCGACCATGCGTGGTGGTAGATTTTAATCTGAGGAATATAGACTGGGATTTAATTATAGGAGACAACGACGCAGAGGAATTGTTAAATATAATCCAGGATAACTTCCTAACCAAGCAATCAAGGAGGCTACTAGAGGAGATAATATTCTAGATCTATTGCTGACAAATAGAGACGATTTAGTTACAGATGTGGAGGTCGGTGGAAAGTTAGATAATAGCGACCATTATGAGATCAGATTTAGCTTAAAATGGGAAGTTGGAAAATTAATTGGCAATAAACAATGAATACCTAATCTCAGAAAAACCAATTATGCAGGATTAAGAAGACACCTGGAGGTTATTAATAAGAGGTGTGGGATGGAGGGGAAGAAATTTTCCCAGGGTAAGGACAAGGCGATGACAGCTGGAAGGGCCAATTATGAAGGATTAGGAAGTCACCTGGGGATAATTAGAGCGGTTAGACATGGAAGTGAGGTCGGGGCTGAGGAAGATTATACCTTATTTGTAAGGAATATAATTGACGGACAGAAAAAAAAATTCCTTATAGGAAATAAGATCTAGAAGGAGTGATCCAAAAAGGATGACCACTAATTTAAAACACAACATTGGAGTAAAAAGAAAAATGTATTTAAGGTTCAAGGCAGGATTCGTGAGCAAAGAACAGTATAACGTGATGGCGAGGACAGTGAAGAAATTAACTCGAGTAGCTACGAACAATTATGAGATTAAAGTAGCAGGACAGGCGAAAAGTGACCCAAAGGGGTTCTACCAGGTATATAAATCCAAGACAAGGCAATTAGTGGAGCCGTTAAGGTCAGGACAGGGTGAGGTCTTAAATACAGATGAGGATATGTGTAAAAGTCTAAATTATTATTTCTTAAGTGTTTTTAACTGAGGAGGATACACAGACGATACCTGATAGTGAACAGATGTTCAAAGGAAGCGATGAGGAGAAACTCAAAGATATTGTGATAACTAGGGAAATGGTGGAAGAGGGTATAGATAAAATGAAGAATTTTAAATCGCCAGGACCAGATGAAGTGTATCCCAGGGTATTAAAGGAAATGCAAGGAGGTTGTTAGTGAGTCGTTAGTGCATATTTTTAGAAAATCGGTTGAGATAGGCGATGTGCCATTATTGTGGAGGAAAGGAAATATTGTTCCCATATTTAAGAAGGGAGACAGAGGACTAAAGTCAAATTATCGACCCGTAAGTCTAACGTCAGTGGTAGGTAAATTATTGGAATCTATTATTGCAAAATACATTAGAGAGCACTTAGATAAACAGAGTTTGATCAATGATTCACAACATGGATTCACCAAGGGTAGGTCATGTCTCACCAATTTATTGAGTTTTTATAGGAAAGTTTATGAGACGGCAGATAATGATAAGGATTATGATATAATATATTTGGACTTTAGTAAGGCAATTGACAAAGTACCACACGAGCGACTCTTAAATAAGGTTAAGGCTCATGGAATAGATGGGAAGGTTCTTCGTTGGATCAGAGCTTGGCTAAGTACTAGGCAACAAAGGGTTACAATTAATGGTTCTAAATCTGAATGGGGACTGGTGACAAATGGAGTTCCACAAGGGTCTGTTTTGGGTCCATTACTATTTTTGAATTACATCAACGACTTGGATAGTGGGATTAGCAGTGATATCAGCAAGTTTGCTGATGATATTAAGGTAGGTAGGATTATTGGATCACAGTCTGATGTAAACATATTGCAGGGAGACTTAGATAAACTTAATGAGTGGGCAGTCAGATGGCAGATGGAATTTAATATTGATAAGTGCAGCGTTATGAATGTTGGTAGAAAAAACCCTGGTAATAGATACACCATACGCAATGTATCGCTGAAAAGATCATAAGGTGAAAAAGATCTTGGAGTGAGGGTGAGCCCAGACCTCCGACCTAGGAAACAATGTATTGAGGCTAGAAATAGAGCTAATAGAGTGTTAGGATTCATTACCAAAAGTGTTAAAAGTAGAAGTGCGGAAGTTATTCTAAAGCTTTATCTGGCTCTAGTCAGGCCTGACCTAGACTATGCGGTTCAGTTTTGGTCTCCATATTACAGGATGGATATAGCCTTGTTAGAAACAGTGCAGAGAAGGATGACCAAAATGATACAAGGGAAGCGTAACTTTAGTTATGAGAAGAGATTGAAGTTATTAAAGTTACACTCACTCGAGAGACGCAGAGTAAGGGGCGATCTGATAAAAGTTTTTAAGTGGATAAAGGGATTTAATAAAGGAGAGGTAGGAAAAGTTCTTACAGCTTTTAACCAGGGTAGAACAAGAAGTAATGGATTCAAGCTGGAAGGGCGTAGATTTAGAAAGGAAATAGGGAGAAACTGGTTCACAAATAGGGTGGTGAATGAATGGAATGGACTCAGTAGACAGGTAGTTAGTGCAGAGTCATTAAGGAGCTTTAAAGAGGGGCTGGATAGGTTCATGGATGGGGATGAAAGATGGATGTAGGTAGTGTTAGGTGACAGGAACTACCACGTGTAGGCCTCGCGGCCTCTTGTAGCTTCCTTATTTTCTTATGTTCTTATGTTCTTATGTAACATCAATACATGGGTCCGAAGGGCCCACAAGCACTTGTCTAATAGACTATAGGAGTAGCCGTGTTTCTGTCTGTGTGTCTGTGTGTCTGTCTGTTTTGGGTAGCCGAAACTATAAATTCAATTTTGATGAGATTAAGCTCAAAAAATCGCAAATAAATCGTAGGTGGTAATCGGCTTGGTCCCATGTCAATTGAATCATTTTAAAAGGGGGTTTTGGGCTAAAAACACTTTTCAGGGATTAGATTACATGAATGAACTCTGCGGTAACGTCTTGCTAGATTTCACAAACTCGGTAGACTCATGGACTTACGTTTGTGTGCGTGTGTGAATGTGTGTTGGAATCACACGGAACACAAAGGGTTGGAATCACACGGAACACAAAGGGTTGGAATCACACGGAACACAAAGGGTTGGAATCACACGGAACACAAAGGGTTGGAATCACACGGAACATAAAGGTTTGGAATCACACGGAACACAAAGGGTTGAAATCACACGGAACACAAAGGGTTGGAATCACACGGAACACAAAGGGTTGGAATCACACGGAACACAAAGGGTTGGAATCACACGGAACATAAAGGTTTGGAATCACACGGAACACAAAGGGTTGGAATCACACGGAACACAAAGGTTTGGAATCACACGGAACACAAAGGGTTGGAATCACACGGAACACAAAGGGTTGGAATCACACGGAACACAAAGGGTTGGAATCACACGGAACGTGGTCTACCCCGAGGCACTTTGACCAGTGACCAACGACAGCAACAACACGATTGGAGTTTGCAATCACATGTTGTCTAATATACGTATACTACTACAAACATCAATACATGGGTCCGAAGGGCCCACAAGCTTCTTCTTTTTTTTTTTTTCTTTTTTCTTTTTTTTCATTTGTGCCTATAGCGCCTGTAGGCAGTGGTGACCCAGGGCTCGGATGGTAGACTCAGGAGGTTCACTTGAGGGCTGTGATGGTTGGTCCTCGCCCGTGGTGGCGCAGGCAGGTTCTTATAGTGACGCCTGTGATTAGAGGCTCATGCCGCCCCCCTGTGTCCTCCGATGCACTCGTAATCGAAGGTAGAGTTGATGGGCAGGGCATGTGGGTGTTCACAGGCCACTCGACGGTGCAGAAAGGTTTTGGTTTTCTTCGGGGATCGAACTCGGGTCACCGAGAACGCCAGTCGGAGACGCTAACCACTCCGCTACCGCCTCCCCAAGCTCCCAAGCACTTGTCAAATACTATTAAATGTGTTTTTAGCCCAAAACCACTCTTCAAAATGATCCAATTGACATGGGACCATGCCACTTACCACCTACGATTAATTTGCGATTTTTTTAGCCTACTCTCATCAAAATTGAATTTACAGTTTCGGCTACCCAAAACAGACAGACAGACAGACAGACAGACATACGGCTACTCCCATAGGATCTTAGACAAGTGCTTGTGGGCCCTTCGGACCCATGTACTGATGTTTGTAGTAGTAGTATATCTAATATACTATAGGAGTAGCTCGTGTGTCTGTCTGTGGGTCTGTCTGTTTTGGGTAGCCGAAACTGTAAATTCAATTTTGATGAGAGTAGGCTAAACAAATCACAAATAAATCGTAGGTGGTAGGCGGTTTGGTCCCATTTCGATTGAATAATTTTGAAAGGGGGGTTGGGGTTACTCCATTTTTAGGAGTATTAGATTACGGGAAAAGCTCTGCGGTAACGTCTTGCCGCATTCCACAAACTCAGTAGACTCATGGACTTACAGTTTGTGTTATTCACCCCCATGGTCTTGTCCACGCGAGCTGGCTCGCGATCGCCAGTTTTCGCCCTCACAGTGCGAGCTTGGAGCTCATTATTACCGATCTTTGGGCAATGCTGGGACCTCACACACCACACACCCCCATCCCCTTGCTCAAGGGGGACAGTAACCGCCCGAATTTGTCAGTGAAAAATCCCCAGGAGCGCGAGGATTCGAACCGCCTACCCACAGAATGGGAGCCCGGCACGCTGTCACCTGACCATCGCGCGGGGTGTGTGTGTGTCTGTGTGCATACATGCATGTGTGTGTGTGTGTGTGTGTGTGTGTGTGTGTGTGTGTGTGTGTGTGTGTGTGCATGCATGCATGTGTGTGTGTGTTTGTGTGTGCATGTATTTTTGTGTGTGTATGTGTGTGTGTGTGTGTGTGTGTGTGTGTGTGTGTGTGTGTGTGTGTGTGTGTGTGTGTGTGTGTGTGTGTGTGTGTGTGTGTGTGTGTGTGTGTGTGTGCTGTGTGTGTGTGGTGTGTGTGTGTGTGTGTGTGTGTGTGTGTGTGTGTGTGGTGTGTGTGTTGTGTGTGTGTGTGTGTGTGTGTGTGTGTGTGTGTGTGTGTGTGTGTGTGTCTGTGTGCCTGCAGGACAGGCGTGGGGCTGGGGTGAGGCAGGCGGAGGGCTGGGGTGAGGCAGGCGTGGGGCAGGGGTGAGGCAGGCGTGGGGCTGGGGTGAGACAGGCGTGGGACTGGGGTGAGGCAGGTGTGGGGTTTGGGTGAGACAGGCGTGGGGCTGGGGTGAGGCAGGCTACGGTGGTGGTAAGTGGTCTACCCCGAGGCACTTTGACCAGTGACCAACGACAGCAACAACACCGATTGTAGTTTGCACTCACATTGCTGTCTGATATATACTACTACTACAGGGAGGTCCCGAAGATACGAGCAGTTAGGTTCCACCTGGCATACTCGTAAAGCGAATTCTCGTATAACGAAACACATAACTAATGGTAACATATAGGTTTGGTTCCAGGACCCCATCAATTAAAAAAAGAAAAAAAAAGAAAAAAAAAATTTCAAGCTAAAATAAACTATAGCAAACACAACAAACACACAGCGTCTATATTACCCACACTGTACTACCTATTCTGTAGAAAAAGCATTCTGAAAGAGTAAATAGCACACAAAATAACATAACTGCACATTAATTAAACATAAAACATGCATAACAAGCAAAAAAACGTTGTAATGTAGGGGACGCCGTGTGATACAAGAGAAGGTAGTGTAGCAGTCCCAAGGTTGGGGCCGCACACCTGGCTAATTACCCCTAAAGGTCAGGCCTGTCCATATGCTTAATTACCCTTCAGGTCACGCCTTGCTAGGGGTGACCTGACTGCGGTCCCAAGGTTGGGGCCGCACACCTGCTAATTACCCCTAAAGGTCAGGCCGTGCCATATGCTTAATTACCCTTCAGGTCACGCCTTGCTAGGAGTGACCTGACTGCGGTCCCAAGGTTGGGGCCGCACACCTGCTAGT
The DNA here is from genome assembly GCA_016584305.1 of Chionoecetes opilio. NCBI lineage: Eukaryota > Metazoa > Arthropoda > Malacostraca > Decapoda > Majidae > Chionoecetes > Chionoecetes opilio. The sequence continues at coordinate 58,754 of JACEEZ010000789.1, read as the reverse complement.
TACCCCTAAATGTCAGGCCGCGCCATATGCTTAATTACCCTTCAGGTCAGGGCTTGCTAGGGGTGACCTCACTGGGGTCAACCAAATCCAGCTTTGTCCAGCCCGGGAGTGATAGGGTGCGCATTTTGAACTTGATAATTTTACTCACCCCAGTTTGAATGTCGTATCATTGGATTTTCGATCTCGTATATTGAAAATAGACCCTAATTTACACATCTCGTATCATCGGATTCTCGTATACCGAATGCTCGTATAACGGGACCTCCCTGTACAAACATCAATACCTGGGTCCGAAGGGCCCCACAAGCACTTGTCTAAGATACTATGGGAGTAGCCGTGTGTCTGTCTGTCTGTCTGTCTGTCTGGCTGTCTGTTTTGGGTAGCCGAAACTGTAAATTCAATTTTGACGAGAGTAGGCTAAAAAAAAATCGCAAATAAATCGTAGGTGGTAAGTGGCTTAGTTCCATGTCAATTGAATCATTTTGACGAGTGGTTTTGGGCTAAAAACACTTTTAATAGTATTTGACAAGTGCTTGTGGGCCCTTCGGACCCATGTATTGATGTTAGTAGTAGTAGTATATATTTGACAACATGTGATTGCAAACTCCAATCATGATGTTGCTGTCGTTGGTCATTGGTCAAAGTGCCTCGGGTTAGACCACGTTCCGTGTGATTCCAACCCTTTGTGTTCCGTGTGATTCTAACACACACACTCACACACGCACACAAACGTCCATGAGTCTACTTAGTTTGTGGAATGCGGTAAGACGATACCGCAGAGTTTTTCCTGTAATCTAATACTCCTAAATGTGTTTTTAGCCCAAAACCCCCCTTCAAAATGATTCAATTGACATGGGATCAAGCTGCTTACCACTTACGATTTATTTGGGATTTTTGTAGCCTACTCTCATCAAAATAGAATTTACAGTTTCGGCTACCCAAAACAGACAGACAGACACACACACACACACAGACAGACGGCTACTCCTATAGTACATTAGTTTACAGGAAGAAACTCTGCGATAACGCCTTGCCGCATTTCACTAACTCCGTAGAACACATGGAATTACCGTTTGTGTGGGGTTGCTGTGGGGAATTTGCTGGGTTTTTCTTATTATCTGCAAATTTTCGTCGCCTGATATTTGTTTTGTTTATATTTTTAGGTAAGACGTAAAGTACGTATTGACTACAGGACCGAGAAGACGTGAGTGTTAACATTATCAGATACATTAAACATAACTTAAGAGTGTTTTATCTCTTCCCTCTTACTCTTCTTCGTCTCCCAGCCCAACCTCCCTCCTCACCATCCTTTCCTGTCCTCCTTCTATTATTTCCCTTCCTATGTTAATTTTAAATTATCCACCTTATCTATCTAATATACTATAGCAGTAGCACTGTGTGTGTCTGTCTGTTTTGCTATAGCAGTAGCCGTGTGTCTGTCTCTCTGTTAAATGTACTCTGTTATTTACGAAGCAGACATGCGAGGGAGGTGACCTATCGTCCTCGAGAGAAGGAGCGGCGAGCGCATCCACAGAGACTAGAACGGAACACAATTTTTCATACATATCTGCCTTAAGAGTCCACTTGTTAGTAACTATAATCCTCGTGTTGACCTGTACGTGATTCCTTATTAAGTTATTAGAATGTCACCGAAGGAAACTCTGTCATGAAGAAAGTGCACGCTTAGAACAAAAGATAGTGTAATAACTCTCTCTCTCTCTCTCTCTCTCTCTCTCTCTCTCTCTCTCTCTCTCTCTCTCTCTCTCTCTCTCTCTCTCTCTCTCTCTCTCTCTCTCTCTCTCTCTCGCTCTCGCTCTCGCTCTCGCTCTCGCTCTCGCTCTCGCTCTCGCTCTCGCTCTCCTCTCTCGCTCTCCTCTCGCTCTCCTGCTCTCCTCTCGCTCTCGCTCTCGCTCTCGCTCTCGCTCTCGCTCTCGCTCTCCGCTCTCGCTCTCGTCTCCTCCGCTCTCCTCTCCTCTCTCTCTCTCTCTCTCTCTCTCCTCTCTCTCTCTCTCTCTCCTCTCTCTCTCTCTCTCTCTCTCTCTCTCCTCTCTCCTCTCTCTCTCTCTCGCTCTCGTCTCTCTCTCACTCATCTCTCTCGTCTCTCTCTCTTATCAGAGTCACGTCTCCATTACTTTCTAGCCATTTCGCCTGTCCGACACAGTCACTCTGGTGGTGAAAGTAAGTCCCGATCGATTATCATCATCCCAATACCGCACCCCCATAACACTAAGCCCACGAGAGTCCCAAACAAGAGTAATCGAGCCATGGAGGTGAAGCGAAGCCTCATCATTCCCTATCCCCCCACACCAACCACCACCACGCACCACCACCACCTCCACCTACGAGTCCACCGACCACGCCCACGACCACCAACCACGAGTCCACCAGGCACCACCACCACATCATCACACCACACCCCACCACCACCACCACCACCACCACCACCCCACCACACACCACCAACCACCACCACCACACCACCACCACCACCACCACCAACCACCACCACGACCACCACCACCACCACCACCACCACCACCCCCCACCACCACCACCACCCACCACCACCTCCCCCCACCACCACCACCACCACCACCCCACCCACCACCACCACCCCCCACCACCACCACCAACCACCACCACCACCACCACCACGACCACCACCACCACCACCACCACCACCACGACCACGACCACCCACCACCACCACCACCACCACACCACCCACGACCACCACCACCCACCACCACCACCACCACGACCACCACCACCACCACCACCACCACCACCACCACCACCACCACCACCTACCACCCACCACACCACCACCACCACCACCACACGACCAACCACCACCACCACCACCACGACCACCACCACCACCACCACCACCACCACCACCACCACCACCACCACCACCACCGGCCCACCACCACCACCACTATTTGGGCTACTGTCTGCTCTTTTTTTCGGTATTTTCACTCTTCCCAGGAAGGGTTTTGGGTTTTGGGGAAAAATTTAAAGCTGATTTTTTGTTTCCCTTTTAAAGGCAAAATTTAAAATCAGGTTTTTCCAATGTGTGTGGGGGGGGGGATGTCTATCTTGTTGTGGGGGGGGGGGGGAATTTTTTGGGGTGTGTGTGGGGGTTGTTGACGTATGTGTGTTTTTTGTACGTATTTTTGTTGTTTGGGGGGGGAAAAGGGAAAAAACCACACACCAAGAGAGAGAGGGGAGAGAGAGAGAAGAGGGGAGGGAAAAGGAGAGAGAGAGAGAGAGAGGGGCCCGAAGAGAGAGAGAGAGAGAAGAGAGGGAGAGAAAAAGAGAGAGAGAAAAGGGGAGAGAGAGAGGGAGAGAGGAGAGAGAGAATTTTATTCACTGCTGCGTAACTCGGATTAAAGGGAGTCTGGTTTTAGGTTTTTTCCCCGGGTGGGTTACGGTTTTTGGCTGAAAGGGCGCCACAATGCGGACAATATCACTTTTCCAGTCTGGGAGCTTAAAAAGACACTTTTTCTTAAAGGGAATTTAAGATATCGTAAGTGTATTTTTTTTAAAGGGCACTACTAAATTTTCCCCATTCTTTCCCCAACGGACAAAGGATGATGTTTTGAAAATATTTATGAAAATTTTTTTTTTTTTTATGGGGAGATTCTTTTGGGTTTTTTTTGTTACAAAAAGATGGTGGGGGGGTTTGGAATGATGGTGGTGATAAAGGTGGTGGGGGTGGTGGGGGTATAAATTTGTGGTGGTACGGTGAAAATGGAAAATGATGATAATGATTCCTCTCCCCCCCCTCTCAATTCCTCTCCCCGTCTCTCTCTCCCCCCCTCCCCCTCTCCCCTCCCCTTCTTCTTTTCCTTTCTCTCTCTCTCTCTCTTCCCTCTTCTTTCCCCTCCCCTCCCCCTTTTCCTCGGGTCCCCTTTTCTCTGCCCCTCGTCTCTGCCCTTCGGTCTCTGTCTCTGTCTCTCTCTCTCCCCCTCTCTCCTCTCTTTTGGGTCTCTGTCTCTGTCTCTGTCTCTGCCCTCTGTCTCTTCTCTGTCTCTGTCCCTGTCCTCTGCCCTCTGTCTCTGCCCTTTTGTCTCTGCCCTTTTCTTTCTCTGTCCCCCCTCTTCCCCTTCTCTCTCTCTCAGTCTCTCCCCCCTCTCTTCTTCTCTTTTCTCTTCCCCCCCCTCTCCCCCCCTCCTTCTCTCTTCCCCTTTTCTCTCTCCCCCTTCTCTCTTCTCTCTCTTCCCCCTTCTCCTCATCCCCTTCTCTCTCTCCCTCTCCCCCTCCCCTCCCTGGGATCTCTTTCTCTCTCTCTCTCTCTCTCTCTCTCCACACATACTTCCCCTTTTCTTACACAGGTTTTTTTTAGGTTTTTTTTACATCCCCAAACGTGTTTATTTTTTTTGCTCTTTACTCTCTTTTAAATATCTACCATCAGCCCTCTCAGGGGGCCCCTCTCTCCTGCCATTGCCCTCCCCCCCCGGGTTTTCCCTCCTCCTCTCATGCCCCTTTTGGGGGGGGGAAACTAAATGAAAAATTTGACACGGGCCGGGAAAACCCTGAACATTGCCAGTGAAGAAACCAACATTTTGGAAGAGAACCCCTTGGGCTCTAAATATCCAGGTCGTTTTAACCTTGTTGGGCCCTCATGAAGGGTTTTAATGAGGTTGAGTGTAAAAATTTCCGCGTTTTTTCACATGGAAAAAATAACGATCGGGTCAGTTTTTAAATAAAAGGGGTTCCAAAAACTTTCTGAAATTTAATTGGGAAAGGATTTGCGAATCATGATATCAAGTTATATAAATCTCAGCTTTTTCTGGGAATTTTTTAAAAAACATTAAAAAATTTGGGTTGGGTTGCAATGAACGTTTACCAAATAATAAATTAAAATGGTTTAAAAAAAATTTATATGAACATTAATTTGTTTTGGTTTTTAACCCCATCATGTTTGACCTATCATAGTAGGGGATAGTCATTATACATGAAAGTAAATAGTCTTATAATTAGGGGGTAGTGGTGGTAGTATAGTGTAGTCTTTATACATAGTTTGATGTCATTAAATTATGTGTAGTGGTGGTTTTATAGTGTAGCCCATTATAATTAGGGTTTAGTGGGGGTAGTGGGTTAGTGATAGTCATTAAATTTTTTAAATTGGGTGTGGTAGTATTAGTTGTTGATAGTCTTTTATAATTAGGTGTAGTGGTAGTAGTGTAGTGATAGCCCATTATAATTATGGGGTAGTGGTGTTTAGTAGTGATAGTTTTTAAAAAATTAAATGTGTAGGGGTTTGGTAGTAGTAGTGAAAAGTCATTATAATTATTTTTAGGGGTAGTATAGTAGTGATATTCTTTATAATTATGTGTAGTGGTAGTAGTATAGTGATAGCCCATTAAAATTTATGTGAGTGGTATATTAGTAGTGATAGCCCCTTTTAATTATGTGTATTGGTGGTAGTAGTAGTGATAGCCTTAAATTATGTGTAGTGGTAGAAAGTAGTGTGATAGTTTTAAAATTATGTGTAGTGGTAGTAGTAAGTCATTAACATATTTATGATAGTCTTTTATAATAGAGGGGAATAGTCATTACAATAGTGTTTAGTCATTATACATATAGTGAAGTCTTAAAATACTAGTGTGATGTCATTAAAATTATGTGTAGGGGGTAGTATGATAGTCATTATACATGTATGTTAGCCCTTATCCTAGAAATGATAGTCATTATACATAGAAAAAAAGTGATAGTCATTATACTAGTATAAATAGTCATTTAAAAGGTATGATGTCATTATACATATTTAGGGGAAGTCATTATAACATATTAGTGATAGCCCTTTTTACATGTATGATTTTTCCTTATCCATAGAGGGGATATTCATTTCAAGTAGTTAGCCCTTAACAAGTAGTGTAGCCCCAATTTTACATAGTATTTGATGGGCCCTTATACATAGTATTGATAGTCATTATATTTTATTGTTTTGGTATGGGTAGTAGTGATGCCCTTCCCTACATAGTTTTGATGCCCATTTACTAGAAAGGGGATAGCCCTTACCATAGTGTGATGGTCTTATTTTTTCTGTAATGGTAGTAGTGAAAGTCATTATACATAGTAGTGGGCCCCCTTAAAACTATGTTTTAGTGGTAGTATAGTAGTGTTTGTCATTATACATGTAGTGATGGGCATTATCCATAGTTTTGATAGTCTTATACATAGTATTGATAGTCATTATACAAAATTATTGATAGTCATTTACATAGTAGTAATAGCCCTTTAATAATTTGTGTATGGTAGTAGTATTAGTGACGCCCTGTTTTTCATCTCCCCTCTTTTTAGAAAATGTCCGGGGCAATATTTTCGCCGTGGAGCGCGGGATTTTTTCCCTTTTAAAACCCCTTGGACCCTTTTTGTAATTTTTTCCAGCCTTAGCCCACTTTTAGTAAATATAAGCAATTTTTTTATAGAATAAACCTGTTTTTATCCTTGTCAAACTAACAAATTTTGGGTATATTTAGTTCTTTTTTTTAATTTTTTTGGCTAAAACATACGTTTGTGTAGCAAAGGAAAGATCTGGGCGGGGCAGGGCTTCATGCCAGGCTTTGGGGGGAGGAATTGTAGGTGGGGGGAGGACCTTTTGCCTTTTCTATCCTAGCCCCCGCTCTTTTTGATTAAAAAAATTAATTCAAATTTCAAAAATTTTCGTTTTGGTTTTTCGTGCAAATTCCTTTTTTTTGTTTATTTTTTAAATTTTTGTTCCTCTTTTTCCCCCCTTTTTTTTTTTATCCCTTAAAAATTTTTTTTTCCCCTTTTTTTTGTCTTTCTTATTTTTTGTTCCTCCCCTTTTTTTTCTCTTTTTTATCCGGGAAACCCCCACCTCCTTTTATGTTTCCCCCTTCCCCCATCTTTCCCAAGTATCAACTTTCCCCCACTGTCATTTGGGGACCCCACAAGGGGACATTTTTTGTTTTTGATATCTTCCCCCTGGGCACTTGTCAGGAAAGGGCGTAAAAGAGGGGAAATTTAAAGGGGGGCAAAAAAAACAGGGCCCGAAAATTTAAGAACTGAATTTTAAATTTAAAAAAATTTAGAAAAAAAGTGAGGTGCCCGATTTGGGGAAAAGGAGACAAAGGATAAGAGGAAAGGAAAGGAAAGAAAGAAAAGGGGGAAGAAAGAAAAGTAAGGTGGGGGACGATTTTGCATTTTTAAAAAGATTTAATTTATATGAAGAGAAAGGAGATTGAGGTGGGGGAAAAAACCCCCTAACTTGGGGCAAGAAAAAAAGAGAAAAAGGGGAGAGGAAAAGAGAGAAAGGGGAGAAAAAGAGAGGGGAGAGAGAGAGAAGAGAGAGAGACCAAGGCACAGAGACACAGAGACACAGAACATTTGGTTCTACTTTTAGCGTGGGGCTAAAATTGGGGCCCTTAATCTACGCTCCCCCATCGTGTGGTCTACAAAGGGTCCCGCCTGACCCGACCCGACTACCCCATAAAATTTTAAATTTCATTCTAACAATTTCCAAAACCTGACCTGAACCCCGATCCCGGGGCCCCCACTCAACCTTAAAAAAATGGGAATCAACGAATAATTTCTCAGTTCCTCCTAAAAATTTAAACCGAAACATCAAATCCCGACCTCCCCCCTTTACAATGCAGTTGAAAGAATTCTACAGAAGTTCAAACTTGCCCGATGAAACGCGGTTAAATTTTTACGTGGGAAAACAAACTTCTGGAAAAAACCCAAGAACAGAGCCTTTTCCTCGATTGGTAGTGTTTAAAAGCAAAAAAAAAAAGTTTACAGAGGTTTGGGGAAAATCGGCCTTTTGCTTTATTAATAAAATTTAAAAACTACAGTTTTGTTTTTTTTATAATACTCACGGGATAGTAGACAATATCCCAAAAAGCAAGAGTAAGTTGCAAACCTGAAGTGTAAAGTGTAAAAGTGTTTAAATACGGTAAAAAAATTGACCGCAAGCTAAAGTGCAAATGTCCCGGTAGAACCGCACGCTATAGGGGCAAATGTCCCCCGGGAGACCGCACCCCTTTTAGTAGCACCAAAAATTTTGATTTTACGGTAAAGCGTTTAAATCCTAAAAGAAGGAAGAGGAGGGCAAGGAAATGAAGAAAGGGGAAGGAGGAGAAAAAAGTTAGGGGGAGGAAACGAGCAAAGGGGGAGGAGGAAGGGAAAAAAAAAGAAGACCCAACCCAAAAAAGAGGGGGGGAGGGAAAAATAAAAAAGACCAACAAGAAGAAAGGGGGAGGAAAAAAGAGGGGGAGGGCGATGAGGAAATAGAGGGGAAGAAAGGGGAGGGGAGGAAGAAGAAAAAAAAGAAGAAAAAAAAAGAGGGGGAGGTAAAAAATTTGGGAAGGTTTAAAATCCACAATATTAAAGACCATGCACGCCCTGGGTCTAAAATTTAAAGGTAAATTTTTTCCCCCTTTTGAAAACCAAAAATAGCCAAACACCACGGATAAAACCAAAACCAAAACAAAAACCCAAAACCACACATAACCAACCCAACATAGCCAAACACCCCCGGGTAACCAACAAACCCACATAACCCCACACCCCACATAACCAACACCACACCTAGCCAAAACACCAGGATAACCAACCCAAAAAATAACCAACCCCCCCACATAACCAACACCCCACATAACCAACAAAAACACATAGCCAAACACCACACATAACCCCAAAACCACACCTAACCAACAAACCCCAATAGCCAAAACCACGGATAAAAAAACCCCCAAAAAAACCCCACATAACCCAAAACCACACATAACCAAAAACCAAAAAAATAAAAACCAAAAACCCAAAAAAAAACAAAACCAATAAACCCCACATAAACCCAAAACTACACATAACCAACACCACACATAACCACCACCACACAAACCCCACCCACATAAAAAACCACCACACATAAACCCCAAAAACCCCACATAACCCCAAAACCACCCTAACCCAAAACCACACATAACCAAAACCACACATAACCCAAAAACCCACATAAAAACCCAAAACCTTACAAAAACCCTTGACCTCACCTAGCTAAAAACCATTTCCTTAAACATCCCAAAAATCTCCCCCCCGCCCTCGGTTTAAAGGGCAACTCTGCATTAAGGGGCAAGGGCCCGGGTTCAAGGTTTAAGGCCATGGCGGGCCCCGGGGGGGCCCGTAGTCCCCCTTAGGTAGGCCCGACGGATATTTACCCTTTTCCCCTCTTTTTAAAAAGCTTGGTGGGGGGGATTGGGAGAGGGGAAGGGGCGCGATGTGCATAAGAAAGGGGGCCAAGGGGAAAAGCTGTTTTTTCCCCGTTTTCATAGCGAAGGCAAACGGCGCTTTGGTTTAGGAGGGGGAAAAAAACAGGGAGGCGGTGGTGGTTGGGGGAGGGGTTTAAAGGGGGATTGTGGAAGAAAACGGAACGAGGGGGGAGGTGGTGGGGGGTGGTGGAGGGGGTTTAAAGGGGATTTTGGGAAAAGGGGGGGAAAGAGCAGGAGGTGGTGGTGGTGGTGGAGGGGTTTTAAAGGGGTTGTGGAAGGAGGGGAGCGAGCAGGGGGTGGTGGTGGTGGGGGAGGGGGTTTTAAAGGGGGATTTTGGGAAAGGGTGGGGGGCGAGCAGGAGGGGGTGGGGGTGGGGGGGGGGTTTTAAAGGGGATTGTGGAAAAACGAACGAGCAGGAGTTGGGGGGTGTTGGGGAGGGGGGAAAGGGGTCGTGGGAAAGGGGGGGAACGAGCAGGAGGTGGGGGGTGGTGGTGGAGGGGTTTTAAAGGGGATTGGGGGGGAGGGGGAAAGAGCAGGAAAGGGGGGGGGTGGGTGGAGGGGTTTTAAGGTTTATTGGTTTGGGAAGGGGGGGAACGAGCAGGGGGTGGTGGTGGTGGTGGAGGGGTTTTAAAGGGGATTGTGGAAAGGGGGGGAACCCAGCAGGAAAGGGGGTGGTGGTGGTGGGGGGGTTAAGGTGTTGTGGAAGGAGGGGGGCGAGCAGGAGGTGGTTTTTGGTGGTGGAGGGGTTAAGGTGATTGTGGGAAAGGGGGGGGCGAGGGAGGGGTGGTGGTGGTGGTGGAGGGGTGAAGGGGGTTTTTGGAAGGGGGGAAACGAGCAGGAGGTGGTGGTTGGGTTTTGGGGGGGGGAAAGTGTTTTTGGGAAAAAAAGGGGGAAAGGCAGGAAATTGGGTGGTGGTGGGGGGTGAAAGGGGTTTTTTGGAAAGGGGGGGAAAGAGCAGGAGGTGGTGGTGGTGGAGGGGTGGGGTTTTTTGGAAGGGGGGGAGCGAAGGGGAGGAGGTGTGGTGGTGGGGGAGGGGTGGGAAAGGGGTTTTGGAATGAGGGGGAACGAGCAGGAGGGGGGTGGGGGTGGTGGTGGTGGTGGAGGGGTTTTAAAGGGGAAATTTTGGAAGGAGGAGGGAAAGAGCAGGAGGTGGTGGTTTTGGGGGAGGGGGGGTGAAGGTGTTTGGGAAGGAGGGGAACGGCAGGAGGTGGGGGGGGGTTGGTGGGGGTGGTGGAGGGGTTAAGGTGATTGTTTGGGGGGGAGAACGAGCAGGAGGTGGTGGTGGTGGGGGAGGGGTAAAAGGGGTTTTGGAAGGAGGGGAACGGCAGGGGGTGGTGGTGGTGGTGGAGGGGGGGAAAGGTTTTTTGTGGAAGGGGGGAGGGGGAAAGAGCAGGAGGTGGTGGGGGGTGGGGAGGGGTGAAAGGTTTTTTGTGGAAAGGGGGGGAAAAAGAGCAGGGGGTGGTGGTGGGGGTGGAGGGGTGAAGGTGTTTTTGGAAGGGGGGGAAAAGAGCGGAGGGGGTGGTGGTGGGGGAGGGGTGAAGGTGTTTTGGAAAAGGGGGGGAAAAGAGCAGGAGGGGGTTTGGGGGTGGTGGAGGGGGGAAGGTGTTTTTGGGAAGGAGGGGAACAGCAGGAGGTGGTGGTGGGGTGGTGGAGGGGGTTAAAGGGGATTGTGGAAGGGGGGGAACCCAGCAAGGGGTGGTGGTGGTGGTTGGAGGGGTTTAAGGGTTTTGGAAAGGGGGGGAAAAGAGCAGGAAAGGGGGTGGGGGGTGGGTGGAGGGGGGAAAGGGGTTGTGGAAGGAGGGGAACGACCCGGGGGTGGTTTGGGGGGGGAAAGGGGGGGTGAAGGTGGGTTTTGGGAAAGGGGGGGAAAGAGCAGGGGGTTTGGGGGGTGGTGGTGGGGGGGTGAAGGTGTTTTTGGAAAGGGGGGAACAGCAGGAGGTGGTTTGGGGGTGGGGAGGGGGTTTTTTAAAGTGTTGTGGAAGGGGGGGAACGGCAGGGGGTGGTGGTGGGGGGTGAGGGGTGAAGGTTTGTGGAAAAGGGGGGGAAAAGAAACAGGAGGTTTGGGGGTGGTTTGGGGGAGGGGTTTAAGGGGTTGTGGAAGGAGGGGGAACAGCGGGGGGTGGTGGGGGTGGTGGGGGGGGTTTAAAGGGGTTTTGGAAAGGAGGGGGAAAGAGCAGGAGGGGTGGTGGTGGTGGAGGGGTTTAAGGTGATTTGTGGGGAAAGGGGGGACCGAACCAGGGGGGTGGTGGTTTGGGGGTTTGGGGGGGTGGAGGGGTTTAAAGGTGATTGGGGGAAGAACAACTGTGAAAGAGACCCATAGAAGAAGATGTGAAAAAAAAAAACCTTACTTCGTGGAAAAAATAAAGTTTTTTCATTTCCCAAAGTGAAGAATAGGTTGCAGGATTTTCTTTCTTATTTTTTTTTTTTTTTGTTCCTTTTCCTTTCCCCCCTTTTCATTTTTCTTGGCTTTAGGGTTTTTCCTCCAAGGCCCTTTTAAAGGGGGAGAGCAAGGTAAAGGCTTGGGAAAGAGTCAACCGCCTTTAATCTTTTTTTTCAATTAAATTTTAAAGAGGGGAAAAAAGAAGAGTAAGATCTTGTAAACCCAAAAGAGGATCCTTTTTGGTCTTTATTTTTTTGTTTTTCCCTGAAGCTTAGATGAGGATTAAAGAAATAAAAATCGTCTAATTTTAGCTAAATTACAATGGAAATTACTGTATGGGTCTCAAGGGGTTTAAAGACATGTGTGTGTGGTCCAACGTGTAATCCAGGCGAGTGTGAGGCAAGTCAGGTCAAGGGTGTGTGTCTAGCGGCGACATTATTACCTCCACGACCACAGAGGAGTTGTGATTGTAAAACTAAATCTGTACGTGTTCAAACAGGATATGACACGTTATGCAAGGGTGTTACCAGACGACGTGTGTGACGGTGTAGTGACTGGTGGGTGAAGGGTGGTGAGTTATGCCTCACAGGCTGCAGTGAGGGTTACTCTCTGCCTCCAGCCTCCCCATCCCTGCTCATCCATCCATCATAACAATAATAATGATGATGATAATAGTTATTTTAATAATGATAATAATAATAATATTAATAATAATGATAATGATAATAGCATTGATAATGATAATAAAAATATAAATGATTATAATACATACTAGTAAAAATGAAAATAATATTAGCATATAAGTCTACCAAGAGAGTGAACCGCGGCAAGACGTTACCGCAGAGGTTTTCCCATCATAGCAATAATAATGATAATAGTTATAATGATATGATGATAATGATAATAGTTATAATAATATAAAAAATAATAATAATATTAATGATAATGATAATAACATTACTACTAATAATAATCAAAATAATTATTATACTAGAAATAATAAAAATATTATAAGCTTATAAGTCTACGTAGTTAATGAAACGCGGCAAGGCGTCACCGCAGAGTTTATCCCGCCATACCTGCTTCTCAGTACCGACCTTCCCAGCCATCACTTATACACACTGCTAGACGCTCTCCCACTGCTCTACTTGTTATTGCTATTGTTATTATTATTGTTATTATTATTATTATTATTATTACTATTATTATTATCAGTGTTATTATTATTAGTATTACTATTTTTACCATTATTTTTTATATTTATTGACGACAATAAGATTCTGGCACTTGTAAAACACTTGTAAAACACTTGTAAAACACTTGTAAAACACTTGTAAAACAATTGTAAAACACTTGTAAAACACTTGTAAAACAATTGTAAAACACTTGTAAAACACTTGTAAAACAACTGTAAAACACTTGTAAAACACTTGTAAAACACGTGTAACACACTTGTAAAACACTTGTAAAACACTTGTAAAACACTTGTAAAACACTTGTAAGACACTTGTAAGACACTTGTAAAACACTTGTAAAACACTTGTAACACACTTGTAAGACACTTGTAAAACACTTGTAAGACACTTGTAAGACACTTGTAAAACACTTGTAAAACACTTGTAAAACACTTGTAAAACACGTGTAACACACTTGTAAAACACTTGTAAAACACTTGTAAAACACTTGTAAAACACTTGTAAAACACGTGTAACACACTTGTAAAACACTTGTAAAACACGTGTAACACACTTGTAAAACACTTGTTAAACACTTGTAAAACACGTGTAACACACTTGTAAAGCACTTGTAAAACAATTGTAAAACACTTGTAAAACACTTGTAAGACACTTGTAAAACACTTGTAAAACACTTGTAAAACACTTGTAAAACACGTGTAAAACACGTGTAAAACACTTGTAAAACACTTGTAAAACAATTGTAAAACACTTGTAAAACACTTGTAAAACACTTGTAAGACACTTGTAAGACACTTGCAAAACACTTGTAAAACACTTGTAAAACACTTGTAAAACACTTGTAAGACACTTGTAAAACAATTGTAAAACACTTGTAAGACACTTGTAAGACACTTGTAAAACACTTGTAAAACACTTGTAAAACACTTGTAAAACACGTGTAACACACTTGTAAAACACTTGTAAAACACTTGTAAAACACTTGTAAAACACTTGTAAAACACGTGTAACACACTTGTAGAACACTTGTAAAACACTTGTAAAACACGTGTAACACACTTGTAAAACACTTGTTAAACACTTGTAAAACACGTGTAACACACTTGTAAAGCACTTGTAAAACAATTGTAAAACACTTGTAAAACACTTGTAAAACACTTGTAAGACACTTGTAAAACACTTGTAAAACACTTGTAAGACACTTGTAAAACACTTGTAAAACACTTGTAAAACACGTGTAACACACTTGTAAAACAATTGTAAAACACTTGTAAAACACTTGTAAAACACTTGTAAAATACGTGTAACACACTTGTAAAACACTTGTAAAACACTTGTGAAACACGTGTAACACACTTGTAAAACACTTGTAAAACACTTGTAAAACACGTGTAACACACTTGTAAAGCACTTGTAAAACAATTGTAAAACACTTGTAAAACACTTGTAAAACACTTCAAGACACTTGTAAAACACTTGTAAAACACTTGTAAAACACTTGTAAAACACGTGTAACACACTTGTAAAGCACTTGTAAAACACTTGTAAAACACTTGTAAAACACTTGTAAAACACTTGTAAAACACTTGTAAAACACTTGTAACACACTTGTAAAGCACTTGTAAAACACTTGTAAAACACGTGTAACACACTTGTAAAGCACTTGTAAAACACTTGTAAAACACTTGTAAAACACTTGTAAAACACTTGTAAGACACTTGTAAAACACTTGTAAAACACTTGTAAGACACTTGTAAAACAGTTGTAAGACACTTGTAAGACACTTGTAAAACACTTGTAAAACACTTGTAAAACACTTGTAACACACTTGTAAAACACTTGTAAGACACTTGTAAAACACTTGTAAAACACTTGTAAGACACTTGTAAAACACTTGTAAAACACTTGTAAGACACTTGTAAAACACTTGTAAAACACTTGTAAGACACTTGTAAGACACTTGTAAAACACTTGTAAAACACTTGTAAGACACTTGTAAAACACTTGTAAAACACTTGTAAAACACTTGTAAAACACTTGTAAGACACTTGTAAAACACTTGTAAGACACTTGTAAAACACTTGTAAAACACTTGTAAGACACTTGTAAAACACTTGTAAAACACTTGTAAAACACTTGTAAAACACTTGTAAAACACTTGTAAGACACTTGTAAAACACTTGTAAGACACTTGTAAAACACTTGTAAAACACTTGTAAGACACTTGTAAAACACTTGTAAAACACTTGTAAAACACTTGTAAGACACACTGCTATGGTGCCCGCGGGGTCATGGCTTTGTAGCTGATCACCACACCACCAGCATAGTCAGTTGCACGGCGATCAGCTGCACACAACCGCAGTTTCAGTCGCCTCGATGTGAGGGTTCTAAAGAAACCAATGCGTCAGTCGCAATGCAACTACCTGCGGCGTCGTAAGCAACTGGCTTCGTGCATGTGGTTGCGACGGTGTACGAGCTGCCTTAGTGTTTTACATTTTAAATCTCAGTCACATTTCTACCTTATGTATTTTTGTTTTGATTTTCAGGATCAAATTCTACATTTACGTTCATTTTTTTCGATTTTCAAGGTCACTG
>JACEEZ010000789.1:0-35000 GCA_016584305.1 Chionoecetes opilio | reverse complement strand
AGTAGATGCGGAGTCAATAGGGAGTATTCAAAGTAGGGTAGACAGTGTTATGGATGGGGATGAAAGGTGGATGTAGGTAGTGTTAAGTAACAGGAACTACCTCGTGTAGGTCTCGCGGCCTCTTGTAGCTTCTTTATGTTCTTATGTTATTACTTGCTTTAGAGTGTAGAGGTTTTAGTTACGGGGCTGAGACGATATCCTATAGAGATCTTTTAGTTATTATTAGCGCTGTTATGTTCTCTGCGGGTCCAATGTCCTCTATGTTTTGTATGCAGTGTTCTTTTTGAAGTCTGCCGTCATAGTGAGCCTTACTGCAATACCGCCAGACAGCTTACATTCGCTTTAACTTAGCAAACAGATTTCTTTTCGTGCCTCCCTTTGATAAACTCTCATTGATCTTGTAGAATGGAGATGAATTGCCCGCCATCGCCTGCCCTTTTATCTGCCATTGACTTTATGTTCCTTACTTTACCCTCCCATCGTGCCTTTGTTCCTAGGCTTATTGTTGCATTAGCTCTTCCATTTCTTTCTTCCCTTAAACATCCACCCGCCTGCCAACGCATTTAGGGTTGAAATAACGCATGTACGTAATTCGACCAAACGTTTTCAGGCGTATGCGTGCGTGCGTGCGTGCGTGCGTGCGTGCGTGCGTGCGTGCGTGCGTGCGTGTGCCAATGACTGTATCGTGTGTATTGAACCTTTACCCTCCCCCCTCGCCCCCCCCCATCCCCTCTCCTTTTCCCCCCTCCCCTCTCCCCCGCTCTCCCCCGCTCTCCTTTTCGCTCTCCCCCCCCCCCCCCCCCCCCCCCCCCCCCCCCCATCCCCTCTTCCCCCCCCCCCATCTTCCCCTCTCCTCCCCCTCTCCCCCCCCCCCCCCCCCCCTTTTTTTTTTTTTTCCCCTCCCCTTCCCCTCCCCTCCCCTCCCCTCCGCCCCCTTCCCCCAGTCTCTCTCTCTCTCTCTCTTTTTTTTTTTTTTAAATTTGCCCAAAACCCCCCCCTTTGGGACGGAGAAATGGGGAGACCGCAGAGTTTAAGAAACCCCAAGGGCTCCTTTTTTATCCAATACCCGCCTTTTGCCCTCGAGGGCCACCCCGCCAAAGCCCCCCTATTTCACAAAACGCGGGCCCCGGGTAATGCCACTTTTGTTTTTTCCCAAATTTGGGGTGGGTTTTTTTGGGTTGGGAAAGGTGTGAGCTGGAGAAGCGAGGCCGGGGGAAAACGGAGGGGGGGGAAGGGGGAAAAAAAAGGGAGGGGGGGAAAGGGGAAAAGGGGAGGGGGGGTGGGGGATATGCAGCGTGGCCCAGGAAGGTTGGGTGGAAGTGATAAAAGATGGGATTTTGGGAAAGCGGGAAAGGGGGGGGCCCCGGGCTCCGGGAAGGTTTGTAAAAGGGAGGGGAAAAAGGAGAGGAAGCTTTTTGGTCGGACCCTTAAGAGACGGGAAAAATCGGGGTTGAGTGGAGTGTACAGGGGGGTTTGGGTGGGAAAAATTTGGGTGGTGAGAGTGAGGGAAAGGGGGGGAAAAGGGGGGGAAAAAAAGTTTGAGTGCTTATGAAACGGTCAGACTGAAGTAAAGGGGGGGAATTGTTGGTGGGGGGTGGGGTTTTGTTTTTGTGTGTGTGTGTGTGTGGTGTTTTGTTTTGTTTGTTTTGGTTTTGGGGTTTTTGGTTTTGGGTGTGGGTGTGGTGTGTTGTTTTGGGTTGGTTGTTTTGTTTTGTTTTGTGTTTTTGTGTCTGTGGTTTTTTGGGGTCTTTTGTCTGGGTTTTTCTGTGTTGGGGGTTTTTGGGGTATTTTTTTTTTTTTTTACTCCCCAAAGGGGGGGGCCCAAAAAGGGGAACCAAAGGGAAAAAGAGGTTAAGCAAAAGCCCGTTTATTGAAAGCCCCTATAAAAGGGACAGTAAGAGAATAACACAAACCCCGCTTAGTTGCCACCCCCCTTAAAAAGGGAAGGGAAAAAACAGAAAGGGGGGAATAAAGAAAAGGCGGGGGTTGGCTAATTTATTTTCGGGGGGGTTGGTCTTTTTACTCTTCTCTTGAAAAGTTTTAATCAAAAGGAAAAGGGGGAAAAAAATAGAAGCGGGAAGAGAGTTCCAGAGTTTTTCCAGTGAAAGGGGTTTAAAGTGTAAAAATACGATTAAAATCTTGCATTAGGGAAAAATGGACAGTAGGATTTGATGAGTAAAATTTGGGGCAGGAACCCTTGGGGCCCTTACAAGGGTTTTAAGGCGGGGCCGGGGTTCAAAAGGGGCCTTGGGGGGGGTTTAAAATTTTGGCAATTTCAAATGGTTTTAAATCGAAAATTTTTAATCCCCCTTTTTTTAAAACTTTGATTCCCCCCCAAAAGTTTTGCTTTCCCTTGGCAGAAGGGTTGGTTTTTAAATGGGGTTTTAAATTCGAAAACGGAAAATTTTTTGGGCCTCCCCCAGGTTTTGGTTTTTTTGATTAAACCCTTTTGTCCTTTTGGTTTTTTTTGGTTTTTTGGGCCGGGTTCCCCTTCCGGGGAGGTTTTTTTTTTTTTTTTTTTTTTTTTTTTTTTTTTTAAAAGGGAGGGGGTTTTTGAAACCCGTTCAATGGATTTTTGGGAGGGAAAGGGTGGAATGGGGAAAGGTTTTGGGATTGGGTTAAGTTTTAACTTAGGGGAACACCTTTCCGGTTTTTTTTAAGGGTTCCCCCGGGGGGCCTCTTTTGTAAAAACTTTCCTTTTTTAATGTTTTTAATGTTATTCTTTTTGCTTTTAAGAAAGGGGGTAGGAGGTTTTTCGTTACCCCCGGGGGCTTTTTTTTAGGGGGGCGATATCCTATAGAGATTTTTGTTATTATTTTGGGGCTGTTTTTGGGTTTTCTGCGGGTCCCAAAGTCCTCTATGTTTTGATGCCTGTTTCTTTTTTTAAGTCTTAGGGGGTCATAGGAGGGCCCTTTCTGAATACCGCCCTCAGCTTACATTTGCCTTTAAAATTAGCAAAAAAGATTTTTTTTTTGTGCCTCCCTTTGATAAACTCTCATTGAAACTTTTAAATTGGGGATGAATTGCCCCCCATCGCCTGCCCTTTTATCTGCCATTGACTTTTTTTTCCCTTTTTTTACCCTCCCCCTCGGCCTTTGTTCCTAAGGGGTATTTTTGCATTAAACTCTTCCATTTTTTTCTTCCCCTTAAAAAAATCCACCCCCCTGGCCCAAAGCATTTTTGGGTAAATAAAAAGCATGTACTAATTCGACCAAAAGTTTTTCAGGCGGGGGGTTTTGGTTTTGGGGGGCGTTTTTGGGGGTGGTGGTTTTTGGGGGTGGTGGTGGTGGGGTGTGCCAAAAGACTGTAATCGGGTGTATTGAAAGCCTTATTGTGAAGGTGTTTAATTAAGGGCCTTGCCTAAGGGCCCTTAGTGGGGGTCAGGAGCACGATTTATCTCAGCCCGGCGGGTTTAAAAAACGTTTGGGCTCCTCAAGCCCTTGGGGGGGGAGGGCAAGGAGGAGAGGAGGAGGGAGAGGGGAGGGAAAAGGGAAAAAGGAAGGAAAGGGGGGGAGAAGGTAAGGAGAGGATAGGAAGGGGGGGAAAAGGGGGAGGAGGGAGGGAGGGAATGCCCAAAAAACAACACTTTTAGGTCTTACTGCCGATTTTGTGTTTTTTATCTTTGGAATTTAAGGGGGGTTTTAGGGTTATAAAGTGACGTCATTACTCGTTGCTTGGGGGCCTTGCTGGAAAGGAGGGGGGAGAGGGGGAGGGGGAGGATTAAGGGGGGGGAGGGCCCAAAAAATTAAAATTGATAAAAGGAGGAGGGGGGAGGAGGGGGAAGGGTAATATAAGAAAGAGTTTAAAGGGAGATAAAAAAAAATTGTTGCTTTCTCTTACCTGAAATTTTTAAAGGGGGGAAATAAGGGATAAAATAAAAATTTTAAATAATATAAGCGTATTTATAGTAAAATTTAAAACCAAAGTGGGATTGCCTTCTCCTTTTACCATCCCCAAACCTAGCCAAATCTTTAATTTTTAAAATGCCTTAATACCTCCCTCTGTGTTTAAAGACTCATGACAAACCAAAAACCCGTAAAAAACCTGAGTTCAGCATTGCTTGGGACGTGGCTGCTTGTGACGTGCCTGGCTTAACAATCTTGACTGACTGACTACTTGACTGACTCAGCTAGTAGGTAAATGGCAGATGGAGAGGTTTAATGCGATAGGTAAAGAGGTAGGTAGAGAGGTTTAATGGCATAGGTAAAGAGTTAGGTAGAGAAGTTTAATGGCATAGGTAAAGAGGTAGGTAGAGAGGTTTAATGGGAGGTAAAGAGGTAGGTAGAGAGGTTTAATGGCATAGGTAAAGAGGTAGGTAGAGAGGTTTTATGTGGCCCGTAACGTGGAAGGTTATCATGATTGACGTAATGCGTTATCGATTACAGTATTCGTTGTTCGGCAAGGGCGTTGATCTTTCCCGCATCGGAAAAAGCGAGAGAATAGTTCACCGCTCAGCCGGCGATGGATGGCTGCAGGAAGGGAAGGGAAGGAGACCCTACTCTCATCAAAATTGATTTACAGTTTTGGCTACCCAAAAAAGACAGACACACCCAAAAGACCACACGGGTACTCCTATAGTATATTAGATGGTTTAGTATCCTTGTCAACTAACTAAGTGGGTATTTCAGCTACTTTCGTAATTTTATGGGTAACAACAGGCAAGGCATAGAAATAAAACTAACTCTTATGTATTTATTGTTAGAACCTTAGCGTACTAACGAGCAAATTTTTTAGGAAATAGTTGATTAATTGTACAATCTACAAGTAGCTATATAACCTATGGTGTGTGAAGCTATGGTCACACTGGAGAGAAAACTCTGACTCCATGTAAGGTTAATTTTTTGAAAAACAAAACATTAATAGAAAACAGATTTTAAAAATAAAAATTACATTGTTTATGCTCAACGCGCTAATGGTGTAGCGCGCTGAGTAAAGGGTGTTTTTTAAAGATGGTGAGTAGTTGTTTTGGTTAAACTTGTACCCAAAAGCAAAACATAAAAACAGAGTTATAAAAATATATAGAATACTGAACTTAAATTTAAACAAGTTATAATAGTGGGGCTAAAACCACACGTTTCTCTTGTAGGCTGGGTAAAAGAGAATGAGTTTGTAGGAAGGGACTACTACAAACTCCCCTCCTAGCGGTGTGTAAGGGGAAGCCGCTACAGCTATTAACCCCTTGAGACCCATAACGAAATTTTTCCATTTAATTTGGGTACCATTAGACGATTTTTAGTGAATATAGCAATATTTAATAGATATGACCTGTTTAGTATCCTTGTCGACTAATAAATTTGATATATTCAGTTACTTTTTGTTATTTTATGGCTAACACAGACGATTTGTTATAGGAAAGGAAAGATCTGGGCGTGAAGGGGTTAGACAGAATATTTCGTTATCAAGCTAGATGTAGATAAAAATATTTACTCTTTTCTCCAAACTGCTTCTTATCTCTCCACCCACCCCATTCCCCCCCCAGCCCACCCTACCCATCGCAACCCCGCCCCCCCCCCCACCCCCACCCCACCCCCGCCCCCCAACCTTTCCCACCACACCCTTGCTCGGAAAGGGAGGGAAAAAGGAAAAAAGGAAAAATCGTTTAGATACCTTAGAAAAAAAAGGCAATCCTCTTGATGAATTTACTGTTCCCAAAAACCCTTTTTTCCCTTTTCCCAACCCATACTCGCGCCTCTCTCTCTCTCTCTCGCCCCCCTCGCTCTCGCCTCGCTCCCTCTCCTCTCTCTCTCTCCTCTCTCTCTCTCTCTCTTCCCCTTTTCTCCCCCTCTCTCCTCTCTCTCTTCCCCTCTCCCCTCTCTCTCTCTCTCTTCTTCTCCCCTCCCCTCTCTCTCTTCTCTCCTTTCTCTCTCCTTTTTTCCCTTTTTTTTCTTTTTTTTTTTTTATTTAGGTTATTCAAATTTGTGATAAAAATTAAATATTAAAAGAAGAAAGGGATCAAAGGAACGGGAGGGGGAGGAAAAGGGGTAAAAAGGAGAAAAAAGAGAGAAAAGAGAGAGAGAGAGGGAGAGAGAGAGAGGAGAGAGAGAGAGAGGAGAGAAGAGGAAAAGAGAAGAGAGAGAGGGATTAAAAAATAGGGAAAAGGGAGATTAATGAAAGGGGAAGGAAAAAAGAAAAATAAAAGATTTGAGGGGGAAAAAGGGGAAGAAAAATACGTTGGAATAGAAGTAAAAGTTATCGTAAAAAAATATAGAATTGTTATTAAAAATTTATTCGGGTTTGTTTTTGTGGGGTGTGTGTGTGTGTGTTGTGGGGTTTTTTGTTTGGTCCCGGGGCACCACACACAACAACACCACCCCCACACACACACAACACCCAAAAATAAAAAACCAATTTTGGGCTAAAAAGCTTTGCACTTTTTGAAAAAATTTGGGCCCCAAAGAAAGGGAAAAAGGGGAAGGAGTTTTGGAAGAGGGGATAGGGGGAAGAAAGGAGGGAAAAAAAAAAAAGAGAAGAAGAGGAGGAAGGGGAGGGAGGAGGGGAGGGAGATTTTTCCCTCATGCTGCTAGTCTTCAGGTTTTTCCCAAAGGGAAAAAACTCAACGTTTTTTGCCAGTCTTGTTTTCTGGGCCCACCTCCATTGTCTTCCTTCTCTTTTCCCCCCCTCTTCCCCCTCCCCTCTTCCTTAGGGAAACCCTTTTTTTGCCACCGATTCCCCCCCGAAACGATGGGTTCCCCTTAAAATTTATTATTCTGCACGACTCGGTAGGCTACTAATGCGCGGGAACTAACTACAATAAAAAAAATCCAAACAGGGAGAGGTCCGACAACAACCTAAGCTCAGTTCCCGCAATATAATTTTCGTTTATAAAACCCAAAAATTTTTCCCGCAAAACCCCAACTACCCAAAAAAAGCCCCGATATTAACTTTTGTTTTTTTTAAAAAAAGCCCCCGAGTATAAGTACAAAATTTTTTTCAATTTTGGGATTTTAAAAGGGAAAACTTATTAAAAAAAGAAAATACGAAAAACAGGCAGGGTGATATTTAAAAAAANTTTTCAGTGGCATTGACACGTGCAAAATATTAAAAACTCCTGAATTATACCGTATAAAGTGCTTATAGTAAAGTATCGGTGTTTTGCATGACCAGTGTGTAAAGTAATATCTCAGGCCGATACAATGTGAATAAGGTGGATGTAAGAACGTGTGGAGCAAATTACAGACATATAACGGTGAATATCCACGCCGTCGGCCAGAATGCTCGCCCGCCGCCATATTGCAACGGTAAGAACTTTATGCCAATGTTTTAGTGTTTACCGTTGAGTGTTGATGTATTCCGTCATTATGTAAGTAGAATGATATATGTGGCATCTGTAAGAGGGGTAAGGGGGCTGTAAGCAACGTGTGGAGGAAAACTACAGCCATTTCGCGGTGAATTAGACGCCGCTTAGGCCGATTGCCCGCCGCCATATTGCAACAGCTGAACAGTTAAATTACTGATGTTATATAATTTGTTATTTTGGTAAATTTTTCCAGTTTACGCTGTCTTAACGCCACTATACGCTGTGTTTGTATGCTGTGTACATATGTTATGGTATATATGCTTGGTATTATTCAAGATGAACACCGAATTCACTTTGGTGGACGAAACGTTTTTTTCTGGTGAGTTTTGATGCGTATTGAATTAATCTGCTAACCGTTTCTGTCGCAAATATATTTTTACATTTTTTAGGAAAAAGTCAGGTTAGGTTTAGGTTATGTTAGGTAAAGGTTAGGTTAGGTATAGGCTCAGTTAGGTTCAATTTGTTTTTTGGTCATTTTGTTGCAAATCACTAAAAATAAAAGCAATTTGCGACAGAACGGTTAGCAGATTAATTCAAAACACATAAAAACACATCAAGAAAAAATTATTTCGTCCACCAAAGACAGTTCGGTGTTCATCTGGAAATTTACCCTATGCTTTGATATTAAGATATATGTGTGTGTTAATGAGTTAAATTAAGGGGTTATATTGGGTTAATGATAGCGATTTTGCCCAATGTTGATACTTACATTTATTTGTAGTACTGTATTCTGGTTGCTGAATGTTATGCAGTACTTAATAGTTAATACCCTGGGGAAACTTAGAGAAGCTTGATTATATTGAAGTAATTATGTCATGGGGTAATTATGTCATGATTAGATTAGATGTAAGGTATTATTTTACTATTGGACCAATATTATCTACACTATATACTATTAAGAATACTATTACTGGTACTAAAACAATTACTACTACTACTACAACTGTTGCTAATACTACTACAACTCACCACGATCGTAGCTGCTGCTTGCATTTTCACATTATTTGTACCATCATTACTGACATTATTATGATGTTAGATCATAAAACATTAGCATGTTCACCAGTCACCCATGCACACAGCTATAACAGACCCAAACAGGCACAAAGATTCGAGACTTCGTATCATTTCCAGATCTCAACAAGCAAACTGTTAATATTACAATTACATACAGTATACTACAGATAGGTAAGCATTAATTAGATAAGGTTGCAATCAGTCACCAACCCTCTCCCTCTTGTTAAAGTAGAAACACATTTGGCCACCATGCAATAAGAGTGTCACGGGCATCCTCACGGGGCCCGCATGCATGTAGATATGGGCCCCTGATTCGGTAGTACCAGTAATGATATAAAAAAATCATTCAAGGAGTAATCTTAGGAAACCTCAAACCATGGCACTTGCAATATGTTATGGTGACAGCAAAAAAAAGTACCCAGAAATCTCCACGATCCAAATCATCCACAAGACCATTGTTCCCTAGAGGTTGAGGTACTAAAGGGTAGGCTGTGAGGACCAAGGTCAAGAAGGCTGGTGGGTTGACCTGTCTTTCTTGACCTTGGTTAGGATCTCCTGTGTTGACGTAACTTTAAGGGACCATAAAGACAGGTACAAAACACAGGTGGAATGCCGCAGGAATACTGTAGGCTTAACTTATTGTGAAAGAAACCTATGAAGAGAAACAACCTATACACAAAACCACTCCTAAAGATTGGTAGATTGTGGAAAATACAAACTTTGTCTGTGATGAGAAACTAAAAAAAACACTTACTGTACTTTATATCTGCAAAGGTTTTAGTGTGCGGTCAGGCCTGTTCAAAGCCCACTGCCTCTACTTACTGGGGGGGCATTTTGGAACACTACTAAGACCATCTTAGGGGACTAAGACCATCTTAGCGCTAGGTGGACATTTTCGGAAGCAAATTCGCTCCGCCTAAGACAGTGCAGCGAGTGTAAACTAAGGCAGGGTTGGGGTCGTCTTAGCCCGCAATTTTCTTCGTCACCATAACAACAATGGTTATATTATTGGTTATATATTATATATTTTAGACTGTATATAGTATATTAGGCTGTATAATACACTATGTATAAAATATATATATATAAAACTATATATATATAGGGGTGGGCTGGGTGGAATAGATATGATTTGCGACAGAAACGGTTAGCAGATTATTTCTAAACATATAAAAAACTCACCAGAAAAAAAGTTTCGTTATTCACGATAATATCACATACTGGCTATGATGTGTGTGTGGAGGATGAAAAGGGAGAAGGAAGAGGAGGGAGAAATAATAGAAGAAAAAAGAGGAGAGAGAGAGAGAAGAGAGAGAGAGAGAGAGAGATCCCTCGGCGTGTTGACAATGCACTGTGACTGTAGCAGAAATACATATCTGGCAACTCAAGGAGAAGGAAGAGGAGGGAGAAGAAATAATAGAAGAAAAAAAAGGAGAGAGAGAGAGAGGGAGAGAGAGAGTAGGAGTAGGAGTAGAAGAGTGAGAGTGAGTGAGTGAGAGAGAGAGGGAGAGTGAGAGTGAGAGAAAGAGAGACTCCTCGGCGTGGTATACGCCGAGGTTTGTTTATACGTATTTCCCGCCAATACAGACTTGTGTCGCGCACGCTGATTGGTTAAAGTGGAAGTGGTGGCACTAAGAAGGTCTTAGCCTTACACGAGGCTAAGATGAACTCCGAAAATGCTTCCTTAGTAGTCTCTTGGCCCCGTATAACTAAGTCGGTCTTAGGACGCTAGAGGGTGTAGTTTAGAGCCTCTTCGAAAATGTCCCCCCAGCTGTACTGTTAGGGAGGCCGTGACAAGGTGTTGGTCACGTCAGAGTACGCGAGGATGACGCCAAAATAAGTGATGATGAAGATGAATTATATAGTTGATCAAATATGCCCATCGAAAGACATTTAATCCTTCCATAGACCCGCAATTACGTGAAATTTTATACAGAGTGTTGTAACATACATAACATACTGACTCTTTGCTCCAATGTACAACAGTCTATACATAGGAAGTCATTGAAACTGGCACGCGTTAGCGGAGAAGTGTGCAAGGCAGCTGACTGAGGGCCATGCAATGACACAGCCTCAAAGACAGGGACAACAAACGTCCCCCCATCAAGAAGTCAATGAACGCAAAAGGAAGCAAAGGTTTACATGACACCCATCCACTCTTAATACGATTACATGCAACGCAAACCAGGCGTAAACACTGATCCACATCTGTCCTGTTTACTGACTGCCCGCTGCTCATGATGAGGATGAGGATTATAATTATTATAAGCTTTTCTGCCAACGCAAGATCATTTAGAATATTCATGTAAAAAAATTGAAAAGAGGATACTGCTGCTCGGAGATTCAGGGTATTCACATTCTTCATCACGCGAGCTCACACACACACACACACAGACACACACACACACACACACACACACACACACACACACACACACACACACACACCGCGCGATGGTCAGGTTGATAGCGTTCTGGTCTCTCACTCTGTGGGTAGGCGGTTCGAATCCTCGTGCTCCCGGGGATTTTTCACTTGACAAATTCGGGCGGTTACTGTCCCCCTTGAGCAAGGGGATGGGGGTGTGTGGTGTGTGAGGTCCCAGCATTACCCTAAGATCGGTAATAATGAGCTCCAAGCTCGCACTGAGAGGGTAAAACTGGCGATCGCGAGCCAGCTCGCGTGGACAAGACCATGAGTGAATGACACACACACACACACACACACACACAAATACACACACACGCACGCACGCACACTCACACACACACAAGTGGAATCTGGCTGTGTTTCAGGCAGGCTCGGCGCGAAGATCTTGGAACCCTTAGGAGTAGTACAGATAGGATCTAGCTTGGATATAGGAACCCTCCTTGCAATAAAGGTGTTTGCCGAGGAGTTACCTTTGCAAATTGACACTAAACAACAGGGCGCGCTAACTCCAACCTCCCTTCCCGAGGATGCACTAACTCCAACCTCCAACTTTATGTTACATTGGAACTAGTGCCTAATGCGAGGTTACTTCAGAGCTCGCGAACCTTTGTTTGGTGTACGAGTGCATAGAACGTGAAAAATGCCGCTTGCATATCTGGTTTTCTCGAGCGTGGCCTGGGTCATAGGGGTGATGCTGGCCGGGGTCCTGCTTTGGCTGATCACCACCTTAATGGACTGTCACTGTGGCCCCAGACGGGAACCTGATCGCCTGAGATGGGCCATCCTTGGCGTCATGGGGTCCATCCTGGCGGTGGTGGTAGGCTGGGTGGCTCTCGTAGCCTACCTCGACTTCACCCTCGTGGACGACGGAGTCCTGTGGACCGTCCGTCAGTGGGTGAAGGGCGACGGCCTCTGGTGGCTGGGCCCGTTCAAGCCACCCAGTGTAGATAACATCTACACGGCTTGCACGCCACCCAGGGGTGGCTGGTGGGCCTGGCTGCCAGTGGTAGGGCGTTGCATAGCCCACCACCAAAGGGTGAGGTACGAACAGTGCCGCCTTAACACCCTGCGGGAGATGGAGGAGACATACACTGAGTTCTCCCAGGAGTGTCTTCTGTGGTGGGGCATCGGCAGCCTCATCCTGGCTGTGGTGTGTGCGTGGTGGTACATCTTCATGTCCTTCGGAGGAGACGAGGCCGCCACCCAACACCCAAAGCCCTCCCCCTCCCCTCCACCACAGCCCTTTTACGACAAAGCCCAGGACAATAGTCTCCCCATCACAAGCCACGGCCACCATTTCATACCGTTAGTGGTCAAGACGGGACAACAACTTCCTGCCCAGGCAAAGAAGAAGGGCAAATTCTTAAATAGAAGATTTAAGAAATTCTTCACAAAAAATTTTATGGACGAAATATTCTGGGTTTCATGAAGGATTTGAAGGATGCTTTCTATGATGATATCAAGAAAAACATCATTAGAATCAACAAAAACCCCGCAAGTTAAAAACAAAAGTATCAAATCTAAAGAAATCTAAATCGCAATCTAAAGAAAACCGCGGCTAGATTTGCGCACATTAACCCCCCTCAGCCGCAGCCGCTCAACCCCACAAACTGCAATCAACCCAAAAGCAGCCCGCTACCACTCCCTGAAATATAAATCCCCATCCACCCCCATGGGCAACCCCCACCACTCCCCTAAAACAGCAATCCCCCATCCACCCACAAGCTGCAACCCCCACCACTCCCTAAAACAACAATCCCCATCCACCCACAAGCTGCAAAACCCCCCACTCCCCTAAAACAGCAATCCCATCCACCCCCATGTTGCAACCCCCACCACTCCCCTAAAACAGCAATCCCCCATCCACCCCCATGCTACAACCACCCACCAACTCCCTAAAAACAGCAATCCCCCATCCACCCCCATGCTACAACCACCACCAACCCCCTAAAAACAGCAATCCCCTATCCACCCCCATGCTACAACCACCCACCAACCCCTAAAAACAGCAATCCCCCATCCACCCCCATGCTACAACCACTCACCACTCCCCTACAACAGCAATCCCCATCCACCCCAATCCCCATGTTGCAACCCCCACCACTCCCAAAAACAGCAATCCCATCCACCCCCATATTGCAATCCCCACCACTCCCCTAAAACCAATCCCCATCCACCCCCATGTTGCAACCCGCCACCTCTCCCCTAAAACAGCAATCCCCATCCACCCCCATGTTGCAACCCCCACCACTCTCCCCTAAAAACAGCAATCCCCATCCACCCCATGTTGCAACCGCCACCTCTCCCCTAAAACAGTAATCCCCATCCACCCCCATGTTGCAACCCCCACCACTCTCCAAAAACCCAAACCCCATCACCCCATTGCAATCCCCACCACTCCCCTAAAACAGCAATCCTATCCATCCACCCCTGATGCAACCCACACCACTCCCTAAAACAGCAATCCCCATCCACTCCATGTTGCAAACCCCCACCACTCCCCTAAAACAGCAATCCCCATCCACCCCCATGTTGCAACCCCACCACTCCCCTAAAACAGCAATCCCCCTTCCACCCCCATGTTGCAACCCCCACCACTCCCCTAAAACAGCAACCCCATCCACCCCCATGCTGCAAGCCCACCCATCCCCTAAACAGCAATCCCCATCCACCCCATGTGCAACCCCTACCCCCCCCTAAAACAGCAATCCCATCCACCCCCATGCTACAACCACCCACCAACCCCCTAAAACAGCAATCCCCATCCACCCACAAGTGCAACCACCCACCAACCCCTAAAACAGCAATCCCTATCCACCACATGTGCAACCCATCACCACTCCCCTAAAACAGCAATCCCCATCCACCCCCATGCTACAACTCATCACCACTCCCCTAAAACAGCAATCCCCATCCACCCCATGTTGCAACCCCCACCACTCCCCTAAAACAGCATTCCCCATCCACCCTCATGCTTGCAACCCCACCACTCCCCTAAAACAGCAATTCCCCCATCCACCCCATGTTGCATCTCCCACCAACACCCTCTTAAGCAAACATCCCCATCCACCCACAAGCTGCAGAGCCTTCACCACTCCCCTTAAACAGAACCCCATCTACCCCTCTAATTGAACCCTCCCACTCACACCCTTGATACAGGAGACCCCCCATCTTCTCACAAACTGAAGCCCACCATCCCCCTAAACAAAACAGTCCCCCCATCCAACCTATTTAAACAGCAATCATCCACCCACCCCTAAGATGAAGCCCTCCCTAACCACCTTAAACAGCAATCCCCATCCATCCCCATCTACCAAGCTGCAGCCCCCACCCATTTAAAACAGCAATCCCCATCCACCCCCATTATAATTTCCTCTATCATTATATACTATTGTTATCATTATAGTACTTATTTCACTCTATATAGGTTTTTTTTTACACATCGGCGTATGGTTTTGTGTCGCGACATTTACAAATTCGCCGGATAAATAGTGATGGAATATTTGTAGACTGAGTATTCTGCTGGATAAATGGAGTAGTGTAACTAATGGAGTGGCCCTCTTCCTCCAAGGAGCCCATAAGTTAGAACATAAGAACATAAAAAAGAAGCTACAAGAGGCCGCCGAGCCTACACGATGGAGTCCTGTCACCTAACACTACCTACATCCACCTCATCCCAATCCATGAACCTATCCAGCTCCCCTTTAAAGCTCCCAATGACTCCAGCCTAACACCTGTCTATGAGACCATCCATTATTCACCACCTATTTGTGAACCAGTATTTTTCCGTATTTCCTTTCTAAATCTACGCTTTTCCAGCTTGAAATACGTGAATTCTTGTGGGGATTACCCTGGATAAAGCGTAGAACTTCTACCTGCTCCTTTAAATCCCTTTATCCACTTAAAAACTTCTATCAGAATCGCCTTACTCTGCGTCTCTCACGTGAGTGATAAATTTTAATAACTTTCAATCTCCTCTCATAACTAAAGTACTGCATCCCTTGTATCATTTTGGTCATCCTTCTCTGCACTTTTCTACAACACTATATCCATCCGTATATTGGAGACAAACTGAACTGCATAGTCTAGGTGAGCCTGACTAGAGCCAGATAAAGCTTGAATAACTTCCGCACTTCTTTTAACACTTCTGGTAATGAACCTAATACTTATTAGCTCTATTTCTGGCCCAATACATTGTTTCCTAGGTCGGAGTCGGGCTCACCCTCACTCCAAGATCTTTTAATACCTTCTGATCTTTTCAAGCGATACATTGCTTATGGTATCTATTCCAGGGTTTTTCTACAACATTCATAACCAACATTATCATATATATAAATTTCCATCTGCCATCTGACTTGCCACTCGTTAAGATTTATCTAAGTCTCCCTGCAATATGTTTACGTCGAGCTGGACCCAATCAACTTTTACCTAACTAGATCATCAGCAACTTGCTGATGAATGTAATCCACTATCCAAGTCGTTATGTAAAATCAAAACTAAATGGGCCAAAACAGACCTTGTGGAACTCCACTTGTACCAGTCCCCAAATTCAGATTTGGACACCACTAATTGTAAACCCTGTGTTGCCTAATACTTAGCCAAGCTCTGATCAATGAAGAACCTCCACTATACCATGAGCCCAACTATTACAGAGTCCTGTGTGGTACTTTGTCAAATGCCTTACTAAGTAGATATCATTATAATCATTAATCCATTATACAATCTGCCGTCTCATAAACTTTCACTATAAAGACCAACTTATTGGTGAGACAGTCCTACTTGGTGAATCCTTTGTGAAATCCCATTGATTCAAACTATGTTTATCTAAGTCTCTTTAATGTTTTTTGCAATAATAGATTCCAATATTTTAACCACACTGATGTCTAGACTTTACGGGTTGATAATTTGAACTTTAGTCCTCTGTCTCCCTTCTTAAATATGGGAACAACATTTCCTTTCCTCCACAATAATGGCACATCGCCTATCTCAACCGATTTCCTAAAAATGTGCACTAACGACTCACTAACAACCTCCTTGCATTCCTTTAATACCCTGGGATACACTTCATCTGGTCCTGGCGATTTAAATGTTTTCATTTTTTCTATACCCTCCTCCACCATTTCCCTAGTTATCACAATATATTTGAGTTTCTCCTCATCGCTTCCTTTGAACATCTGTTCACTATCAGGTATCGTCTGTGTATCCTCCTCCGTAAAACAACATTAAGAAATAATCATTTAGACTCCTACACATATCCTCATCCGTATTTAAGACCTCACCCTGTCCTGACCTTAACGGCCCAACTAATTCCCTTGTATTTGTTTTATAAACCTGATAGAACCCCTTTGGGTCCCCTTTCGCCTGTTCTGCTACTTTAATCTCATAATGTGATGCCAGGGTTTTTAAGTTACTGACACCTTTGGGTAGGAAAATATTAATTGAGATAATTCTCCATTGACTAATAAAATCTCCTCGTCACAACTGAATTGAGATGAACTTAGGGTTAGTAAGGGGAAATGCTGCCACCAATCCAGGCGAGTAGTTCTATGGTTTACTCCCTGAACATGATTTACTATATGAGAATTATTGGTAGTCGGGGTGGGTACTTATTATTACACTGAGTGAGGCTGAAACTCTTTTGAGACTTGGGGAAGTATTTCCATAACAAGGGAATAATCACCTGGGGTTTTTGCAATAAACACAAGAAGCTATACTTTAAACATCGTCCGGTTTATTCACCACGAAAAGTATTTCTCTTGTTTGAGAACCTAGGTACATGTATAACTCTAATTTGGCGCAGGAAAGCTCTACATGTAATGCCATTATTCGGGGAGAGATAGTATGAGCATTATTATCATATAATTCCCGAGTTATGTCTTGTAAGCAGTTCATTTTTTTTGTTTCACGGTGACTCATCGCCCTTCTTTCTACACCGCCATATTTTCTCTCTTTTTTTTCCTTTCCCACGCGCCATTTGTTTATCTTTTTTCGTTCATTCCCCGCCATTTCTTTCCCTTTCTCCACCCNGTGCAGCAACACCCAGTTGTGTGTGTGTGTGTGTGTTGTGTCGTGTGCTGCGTGCTGCGCTCTTTGTTACCGAAGCTTTGGATTGTGAAATTAGTACCGGAAACTATAAACGCTTGTGAGTATGACATTCAAAGCTTCGAAGCAGAAGCTTCCTCTGAAGGTATAGTAGGCTACTACTTCAGTTTCTCCCTACTCTCCATTACATTAAAACGTGCCCATTTATACCATATACCATGGCACTGACATTTATTAAAAGTGAAAAAGGAAAAAGAAAACTGTGTGATGAAGAAAACTACGTCTATGAGAAGCATCAAGACAATCCCACCAAAACAAAAACTTACTGGCGATGTGAACTATTTTATACAGGCTGCAAGGCCCGTATTCACACGCCTTACAACTGTGACGAGCCCGTCTCAGTGTTTCGATCAGGAAGTCATACTCATCCGGCTTCATGTGCTAAGGTAGAAGCATGGATTGCAGTAAATTCGATGCGCGATGCAGTGCATGCGGGTTGTGCAACATCAACAAGAGAATTAATAGCAGGTGCTACACAACCACTTCAGGAAGACGCTAGATCGCAATTGCAAAATATTAACACGCTTTCTAGGACTATTCAAAACTGGCGACGGACTGCTTTAGGATATCCTGCACTTCCAGCATGTCGCACTGGATATGAAATCCCTGATTCATTTAAATATCTTGCTGATGGTTCCAGTTTCTTGGCGTTTGATAGTGGCATTGATGACGTGCATCGAATACTAATATTTGCAACAGATTCTGGCTTGGATGAATTAGCAACAAGTAACTCATGGGCTTGTGATGGAACATTCAAAGCAGCACCAAACCTTTGAACCCAGCTTTTTACGGTTCATGCTATCATTAATGATTCATGTCTCCCACGTGTGTTTGCTTTGCTTCCTAATAAAAAAGAAGCTACCTATCGAAGACTATTTTCGGCTATTTTTAACCTACGTCCAAATAGTCGACCAGTTCAGTGCATCATGGATTTTGAGATGCTACACACTGCTTTCACAACGGTTTTTCACAGTGCTGTAGTTTCTGGTTATTTGTTTCATTTTGGTCAATCCTGTTGGCGGAAGATATGTCAAATTGTTAAAAAAGAGCAGTACAACAATGACCCTTCTTTTGCTCTTAAAATAAAATGCTTTAGTGGCTTGGCATTTCTACCGCTCGAGGACGTTGTTGATGCATTCGAGCTTCTGTCTGATGATGAAGTTATACCAGCTGAATTCATTACATACTTTGAAGGCGCCTACATTGGTATTCAACGGGGAAGGGGCGAACGACGAAGAAGAGTAGAACCTCTTTTCCCAATTGAAGTGTGGAACGTACGAGAGCGTACTCTGAATGACCAACCTAGAACTAATAATGCTGTAGAAGGTTTTCACAGTGCACTAAGAGCGTCTATAACAAGTATGCACCCGAACATGTGGAAGCTTTGTGATGCACTACAAAAAGAAGAAGCCCTCACACAAACAAAATTATTGCACGTCCGAAGAGGAGATGAGAGTCAAAAACGAAAAAAATACAAGACTATAAACAAAAGACTGAAAACCCTCGTGGAGAACTATCGTGGAGACATCATGTAGTTTCTGGAAGGCGTTGCACATAATCTTCATTAAACTAAGCTTTAAATAAAATACAATGAAAAAGTAGTTTATGTCTGCCTTAATTTTTAAACCTCGTTTTTAACCTGGTTTTTAACCCTGGTACCATTTTGGTTGTCTGGAAAGTAAAGCAATAAAATGAAAGTTTTTAAAACATGTTGTATGCATTATTACCATATATAATTTGTGGGTGGAACTTTCTTGGGTTGAAATTTACATGGGTGAAATTTTCTTGGGTGGAATTTTTTGGGTGGAATTTTCTTTGGTGGAATTTTCTTTGGTGGAATTTTCTGCACACCGAAACTGGCACGCGTTGACGGAGAAGTGTGCAAGGCAGCTGACTGAGATGGCTGCATGCTGAGGCTGCAATGACACAGCCTCGCGGGACAAACTTCATAGAATAAAACGCAAAGGAGCAACTTCAACACCCATCCACATAATACACTACATGCACCCAACACCAGGCTAACACGTGAATCATTGGTCCGTTACAGACTGCGCCTATGATTGGAGAGGAGTATATATAAGATCTCCATCAGATATTAAAATTCCTGTCAATGAAAGGGGTCTGCTTTGGGATCAATCCTTTTGCATCACTGAGCTCACAACAACACGATGCCGCAGACGCCAGACCGCCGCAGCCACCTCGGGAGAAACCACGCCACCGCCACCCGTGGACAGTGATCTTGGCCTCACTCGTGGGTAGGCGCGCATCCTGTGCTCCGGGGGTTCAACATTCGGGCAGGATTACATGGCCCTTGAGCACCGGGGTGGGGGTGGTGGTGGAGGTCCACATCCCAATGGTTATGGTCCGTCCATGGCGTAAAACTGGCGGATCCGAGCCATTGCTCGGGCAGCTGTGTGCACCACCCCCCGGGGGGACCTACATCACCTCGAGGAGGCCGCACCTCAACACCAAAGGGTCCTTTAGGCGCTCCGGAGTCTTGACCTAGAGTCTACAAAGTCTCCTAATGACCCACCTTCATCGGTTTTGCGAGGAGTCACCTTTGCAATGACACGAATTTTAAAGGGGTAATCCACAAACCTCCTGGGATATTTTTCTCCAACGATTTAATGGTAACTATGCTAATCAGTAACTTCAAGCTCCAAACCATTTTGGAGAGTGCATCCGGTGAAAATGCCGCTTGCCATAGGCCGAGCCACCTGGGTCATAGTGATGCAGGGGGGCCTTCTGACCACAAAAGAGGGACTGATAACACTGTTTCTCCAAAGACTGTCGCTGAAGATCTGGGTCATGGGATTGGGTGTGGTTAGTGGGTGGCTGAAAACTACTCACTTACCCTCGTGAACAGACGATCCTGACCGTACACGCATTGAAGGCGACGGCCCTGTGCTGCGCCCTTCAAGCCCCCCAGGAAACCCCTCACACGCACGCCACCTGTACGTGCCGCGCAGGGAGCGTTTCCATACCCAACACAAAGGGTGCAACACAGTGCGCCTTAACACTCTCCAAAAGAACCCTACACAGTCCCCCAATTCTCCTGGGGGCATCGCACTCATCCAGGCTGTTTCTGTGATACATCATCATCCTTCAGAAACAGCCCCCCACCCAAACCAAACCCCCCTCCCCCCACACAACCCACACAACCCAGACAATAGCCTCCCCCATCCAACCCCGGCCCCTTCATACGTTAGGTCAAGACGGGACAACACTTCCTGCCCAGGCAAAGAAGGGCAAATCCTAATAGAAGATTTAAGAATCTTCCCAAAATTACATGAAACATAATCTGGTTCATGAGATTTGAAGGATGCCCTATTAAAATCAAGAAACCCATTGAATCCAACCCATAAAACAATAAAATCATCCCAGACATTAAGCCTCACCCATCCAAAACCCCCGCATTTGGGTCCACAAACTCCCCAGCAAACCCATTCATCCCATATGCAACAATCCCCAAAAAATCATCACCCATTGACCCACATCTAAAGCCCTTACCATTCAACCCCACCCCTAAACCAACCCACCCCATTTCAACCCCCACCCCCAAAACAAACCCCCATCCACCCAAGGCAACCCGCACCAATCCCCTAAAAAAATCCCATCCACCCCATGTTGCAACCCCCACCACTCCCCTAAACAGCAATCCCCATCCACCCCATGTTGCAACCCCACCACTCCCCTAAAACACAATCCCCCATCCACCCCCATGTGCAACCCCCACCACTCCCCTAAAACAGCAATCCCCCATCCACCCCCATGCTGCAACCACCACCACTCCCCCAAACAGCAATCCCCATCCACCCCAAGCCCCACACCCCAACACATCCCCAAAACAGCATCCCCCACACCCCCTGCAACCCCACCACCCCCTAACAGCAATCCCCATCCACCCCATGCAACACCACCCCACCACTCCCATAACCCCCACACCCCCCACTCAAAACAGAATCCCCTCCACCCCAGTGCAACCCCCACCACTCCCTAAAACAGCAATCCCCATCCACCCCATCCCCATTCAACCCACCACCCCCCCAAACAGCAATCCCTCCACCCCCATATGCAATCCCCACCACTCCCCTAAACAGCAATCCCCATCCACCCCCATGTTGCAACCCCCACTCCCCTAAAACAGAATCCCCATCCCCCCACGCAACCACCACTCCCTAAAACAGAATCCCCATCCACCCCCATGTTGCAACCCCACACCCCTAAACAGCAATCCCCATCCACTCCCATTTGCAACCCCACCACCCCCTAAAACAGCAATCCCCATCCACCCCCAGAGCAACCCCACACACTCCCCTAAAACAGCATCCCCCATCCACCCCCATGATAACACCCCACCACCCCTAAAACGCAATCCCCAATCCCCACCACCCTGCAACCCCCACCACTCCCCTAAAACAGCAATCCCCATCCACCCCCATGTTGCAACCCCCACCATCCCCCTAAAACGCAATCCCCATCCACCCCCAGTTGGCAACCCCCACCACTCCCCTAAACAGCAATCCCCATCCACCCCATGTTCAACCCCCCCACTCCCCTAAAAACAGCAATCCCCATCCATCCCCCATGTTGCAACCCCCACCACTCCCCTAAAACAGCAATCCCCATCCACCCCCATGTTGCCACAACCCCCACCATCCCCTAAAACGAAATTTCCCCACCCCCCATCTGCCTAACCCACACCCTCCCCCCTAAAACGCAATCCCACCCCCCCCATGTGCAACCCCCCCACTCCCCTAACAGCAATCCCCATCCACCCCAGCAACCCACACCACCCCCATAAAGCAATCCCTCCACCCCCATCGCAACCATCACCACTCCCCCCCAAAACAGCAATCCCCATCCACCCCATGCTGCAACCACCCACCACTCCCTAAAACAGCAATCCCCATCCACCCCATGCGCAACCCCCACCACCTCCCCTAAAACAGCAATCCCCATCCACCCCCATGTTGCAACCACCACCCTCCCTAAAACAGCAATCCCCATCCACCCCAGCAACCCCCACACTCCCCTAAACAGCATACCCATCCCCCCCATGCGCAACCCCACCACTCCCCTCAAACAAGCAATCCCCATCCACCCCAAAAGTGCAACCCCCACCACTCCCAAACAGCAATCCCCACCACCCCCATGTGCAACCATCACCACTCCCCCCTACAACAGCAATCCCCATCCACCCCCATGCATCATCACCCCACTGACCCCCCCCTAAAACAGCAATCCCCATCCACCCCCATGTTGCAACCCCCACCACTCCCTAAACAGCAATCCCCATCCCCCCCTGTACAACCCCCCACTCCCCCTAAAACATGCAATCCCCATCCACCCCCATGTGCAACCCCCACCACTCCCCTAAAACAGCAATCCCATCCACCCCCATGCTGCAACCCCCACCACTCCCTAAACAGCAATCCCCATCCCCCCCATGCTGCAACCCCCACCACTCCCCTAAAACAGCAATCCCCATCCACCCCCATGCTGCAACCCACCACCACTCCTCTAAAACAGCAATTCCCATCCACCCCCATGTTGCATCCCCCCAACACCCTCTTAAGCAAACATCCCCCATCCACCCACAAGCTGCAGACCTCCACCACTCCCCTTAAACAGGAACCCCCATCTACCCCCTAATTGAAGCCTTCCCACTACACCCATTTTATACAGGAGACCCCATCTTCTCACAAACTGAAGCCCCCCATCCCCCCTAACAACAGTCCCCCCAATCCATACCTATTTAAACAGCAATTCATCCATCCACCCCTAAGATGAAGCCTCCCTAACCACCTTAAACAGCAATCCCCCCATCCATCCATCCCCAAGCTGCAGCTCCCCACCCATTTTAAAAAGCAATCTCCCCATCCACCCCCATTATAATTTTCGCTATCATTATTACTACTATTGTTATCATTAATAGTAGTAGTTCATCTTATATACTATTAAGAATACTATTACTGGTACTAAAACAATTACTACTACTACTACAACTGTTGCTAATACTACTACAACTCACCACGATCGTAGCTGCTGCTTGCATTTTCACATTATTTGTACCATCATTACTGACATTATTATGATGTTAGATCATAAAACATTAGAATGTTCACCAGTCACCCATGCACACAGCTATAACAGACCCAAACAGGCACAAAGATTCGAGACTTCGTATCATTTCCAGATCTCAACAAGCAAACTGTTAATATTACAATTACATACAGTATACTACAGATAGGTAAGCATTAATTAGATAAGGTTGCAATCAGTCACCAACCCTCTCCCTCTTGTTAAAGTAGAAACACATTTGGCCACCATGCAATAAGTGTGTCCACGGTCATCCTCACGGGGCCCGCATGCATGTAGATATGGGCCCCTGATTCGGTAGTACCAGTAATGATATAAAAAAATCATTCAAGGAGTAATCTTAGGAAACCTCAAACCATGGCACTTGCAATATGTTATGGTGACAGCAAAAAAAGTACCCAGAAATCTCCACGATCCAAATCATCCACAAGACCATTGTTCCCTAGAGGTTGAGGTACTAAAGGGTAGGCTGTGAGGACCAACGTCAAGAAGGCTGGTGGGTTGACCTGTCTTTCTTGACCTTGGTTAGGATCTCCTGTGTTGACGTAACTTTAAGGACCATAAGACAGGTACAAAAGACAGGTGGAAATGCCGCAGGAATACTGTAGGCTAACTTATTGTGAAAGAAACCTATGAAGAGAAACAACCTATACACAAACCACTCCTAAAGATTGTAGATTGTGGAAAATACAACCTTTGTCTGTGATGAGAAACTAAAAAACACTTACTGTACTTTATATCTGCAAAGGTTTTAGTGTGCGGTCAGGCCTGTTCAAAGCCCACTGCCTCTACTATACTGTACTGTTAGGGAGGCCGTGACAAGGTGTTGGTCACGTCAGAGTACGCGAGGATGACGCCAAAATAAGTGATGATGAAGATGAATTATATAGTTGATCAAATATGCACATCGAAAGACATTTCATCTTCCATAGACCCGCAATTACGTAAATTTTATACAGAGGGTTGTAACATACATAACATACTTGAATCTTTGCTCCAATGTACAACAGTCTATACATAGAAAGTCATTGAAACTGGGGTTCCATGAAATTCCCCAAGAAATTCCACAAACGAAAATTCCACCCAGAAAATTACCAGAAATTTTCACCCATGTAATTTTCCACCCAAGAAGTTCCCCCACAATGCGTGAATTAGTATAGAAGGTGTACTTGCTTTGTGTTTTTTTTGTTTTGTTTGTTTTGTTTGTTATCCCCTTATTGCTCGTAGGCTATAAATGTACCTCCGTATCTGTGGTCGCAGCCTGTCAGTGAGCGGAGTAATTGCTTATAGTGGACACCTACCCATTTTTATATTTTAACAGGCAGGCCATGTAAGCCACTGTGTCCACAGGCACAGGCCATTAATAGATGCACAATACACGAGCAGACATGAGGGTGCTTTTAAGTCACCAGCGAGACCTTAGTGGGAGCGAGCTGGGATCGAAACAGGGTCTCCTAGCACAGAACCCAGAGCTCTTAACCGCTCGGCCACGCCTCCCTAAACACACACACACTTCCAGTTTGAGTGTGTGGTGTGTGTGTGTGGTTGTGGTGTTGTGTGTGTGTGCGCGTGCGTGCGTGCGTGCGCTCTTTTGGTGTACCGAAGCTTTGGATTGTGAAATTAGTACCGAAAAACTATA
This sequence comes from Chionoecetes opilio, assembly GCA_016584305.1. Lineage (NCBI taxonomy): Eukaryota > Metazoa > Arthropoda > Malacostraca > Decapoda > Majidae > Chionoecetes > Chionoecetes opilio. The sequence continues at coordinate 10,415 of JACEEZ010000789.1, read as the reverse complement.
AACGCTTGTGAGTATACATTCAAAAGCTTCGAAGCAGAAGCTTCCTCTGAAGGTATAGTAGCTACTACTTCAGTTTCCCCTACTCTCCATTACATTAAACGTGCCCATTTATACCATATACCATGGCACTGACATTTATTAAAAGTGAAAAAGGAAAAGAAACTGTGTGATGAAGAAAACTACGTCTATGAGAAGCATCAAACAATCCCACCAAAACAAAAACTTACTGGCGCTGTAACATTTTATACAGGCTGCAAGGCCCGTATTCACACGCCTTACAACTGTGACGACCCCGTCTCAGTGTTTCGATCAGGAAGTCATACTCATCCGGCTTCATGTGCTAAGGTAGAAGCATGGATTGCAGTAAATTCGATGCGCGATGCAGTGCAATGCGGGTTTGTGCAACATCAACAAGAGATTTAATAGCAGGTGCTACACAACCACTTCAGGAAGAGCTAGATCGCAATTGCAAAATATTAACACGCTTTCTAGACTATTCAAAACTGGCGACGGACTTGCTTTAGGATATCCTGCACTTCCAGCATGTCGCACTGGATATGAAACCCTGATTCATTTAAATATCTTGCTGATGGTTTCCAGTTTCTTGCGTTTGATAGTGGCATTGATGACGTGCATGAATACTAATATTTGCAACAGATTCTGGCTTGGATGAATTAGCAACAGTAACTCATGGCTTGTGATTGAACATTCAAAGCAGCACCAAACCTTTTGAACCCAGCTTTTTACGGTTCATGCTATCATTAATGATTCCATGTCTCCCACGTGTGTTTGCTTTGCTTCCTAATAAAAAAGAAGCTACCTATCGAAGACTATTTTCGGCTATTTTTAACTTACGTCCAAATAGTCGACCAGTTCAGTGCATCTGGATTTTGAGATGCTACACACTGCTTTCACAACGGTTTTTCACAGTGCTGTAGTTTCTGGTTATTTGTTTCATTTTGGTCAATCCTGTTGGCGAAGATATGTCAAATTGTTAAAAAGAGCAGTAAACAATGACCCTTCTTTGCTCTTAAATAAAATGCTTAGTGGCTATGGCATTTCTACCGCTCGAGGACTTTGTTGATGCATTCGAGCTTCTGTCTGATGATGAAGTTATACCGCTGAATTCATTACATACTTTGAAGGCGCCTACATTGGTATTCAACGGGGAAGGGGCGAACGACGAAGAAATAGAACCTCTTTTCCCAATTGAAGTGTGGAACGTACGAAGCGTACTCTGAATGACCAACCTAGAACTAATAATGCTGTAGAAGGTTTTCACAGTGCACTAAGAGCGTCTATAACAAGTATGCACCCGAATATGTGGAAGCTTGTGATGCCTACAAAAAGAAGAAGCCCTCACACAAACAAAATTATGCACGTCCGAAGAGGAGATTAGAGTCAAAAACGAAAAAATACAAGACTATAAACAAAAGACTGAAACCCTCGTGGAGAACTATCGTGGAGACATCATGGAGTTTCTGAAAGCGTTGCACATAATCTTCATTAACTAAGCTTTAATAAATACAATGAAAAAGTAGTTTATGTCTGCTTAATTTTAAACCTCGTTTTTAAACCTGGTTTTAACCCTGGTACCATTTTGGTTGTCTGGAAAGTAAAGCATAAATGAAAGTTTTTAAAACATGTTGTATGCATTATTACCATATATCATTTGTGGTGGAACTTTCTTGGTGGAAATTTACATGGGTGAAATTTTCTTGGGTGGAATTTTTCTGTGGAATTTTCGTATGGAATTTTCTTTGGTGGAATTTTTCTGCACACCGAACTGGCACGCGTTGACGGAAAGTGTGCAAGGCAGCTGACTGAGGGACATCAATGACACAGCCTCAAACAGGGGCACAAACGTCCATCAAGAAGTCAATGAACGCAAAAGGGAAACAAGGTTTACATGACACCCATCCACTCTTAATACGATTACATGCAACGCAAACCAGGGGTAAACACTGATCCACATCTGTCCTGTTTTTCTGACTGCCCGCTGCTCATGATGAGGTGAGGATTATAATTATTATAAGCTTTTCTGCCAACGCAAGATCATTTAGAATATTCATGTAAAAAATTGAAAAGAGGGTACTGCTGCTCGGAGATTCAGGGTATACACATTCTTCATCAGCGGCAGCTCACACACCACACACGCACGCACGCACGCGCACGCACGCACGCACGCACGCACGCACCACCACGCACTGCACCCGCACCACACACAACACCACACAACACGCACCGCACCCGCGCGATGGGGCAGGTTGAAGCGTTCTGGTCTCTCACTCTGTGGGTAGGCGGTTCGAATCCTCGTGCTCACGGGGATTTTTCATTGACAAATTCGGGCGGTTACTGTCCCCCTTGAGCAAGGGGATGGGGTGGGGTGGTGTGTGAGGTCCCAGCATTACCCTAAGATCGGTAATAATGAGCTCCAAGCTTTGCACTGAAAGGGTTAAAACTGGCGATCGCGAGCCAGCTCGCGTGGACAAGACCAAAGAGTGAATGACACACACACACACACACCACACTACACCCAAAAACACACACACGCACGCAAAGCACCACTCCACACACACACAAGTGGAATCTGGCTGTGTTTCAGGCAGGCTCGGCGCGAAGATCTTGGAACCCTTAGGGGTAGTACAGATAGGATCTAGCTTGGGTATAGGGAAACCCCCTTGCAATAAAGGTGTTTTGCCGAGGAGTTACCTTTGCAAATTGACACTAAACAACAGGGCGCGCTAAAATCCAACCTCCCCTCCCGGGGTGCACTAACTCCAACCTCCAACTTATGTTTCATTGGAACTAGTGCCTAATGCGAGGGTTTCTTTTAGAGCTCGCGAACCTTGTTTGGTGTACGAGTGCATAGAAAAGTGAAAAATGCCGCTTGCATATTTGGTTTTCTCGAGCGTGGCCTGGGTCATAGGGGTGATGCCCGGCCGGGGTCCTGCTTTGGCTGATCACCACCTTAATGGACTGTCACTGTGGCCCCCGACGGAACCTGATCGCCTGAGATGGGCCATCCTTGGCGTCATGGGGTCCATCCTGGCGGTGGTGGTAGGGTGGGTGGCTCTCGTAGCCTACCTCGACTTTTACCCTCGTGGACGACGGGGTCCTGTGGACCCTCCGTCAGTGGGTGAAGGGCGACGGCCTCGGTGGCTGGGCCCGTTCAAGCCACCCAGTGTAGATAACATCTACACGGCTTTGCACGCCACCCAGGGGGGGCTGGTGGGCCTGGCTGCCAGTGGTAGGGCGTTGCATAGCCCACCACCAAAGGGTGAGGTACGAACAGTGCCGCCTTAACACCTTTCGGGAGATGGAGGGACATACACTGAGTTCTCCCAGAGTGTCTTCTGTTGTGGGGCATCGGCAGCCTCATCCTGGCTGTGGTGTGTGCGTGGGGGTACATCTTCATGTCCTTCGGAGAAGACAGGCCGCCACCCCAAAACCCAAAGCCCTCCCTTCCCCTCCACCACAGCCCTTTACGACAAGCCCAGGACAATAGCCTCCCCCATCACAACCCACGGCCACCTTTCATTTCCGTTTGTGGTCAAGACGGGACAACAACTTCCTGCCCAGGCAAAGAAGGGCAAATTCTTAAATAGAAGATTTAAGAAATTCTTCACAAAAAATTACATTGGAAGAAAAATTCTGGGTTTCATGAAGGATTTGAAGGATGCTTTCTATGATGATATCAAAAAAAACATCATTAGAATCAACAAAACCCGCAAGTTAAAAACAAAAATATCATCCCAGACAATAGCCTCCCCCATCACAAGCCACGGCCACCAGTCATACCGTTAGTGGTCAAGACGGACAACAATTCCCGCCCAGGCAAAGAAGTGGCAAATTCTTAAATAGAAGATTTTAAAAAATTCTTCACCCAAAAAAATTTCATTGAACGAAATATTCTGGGTTCATGAAGGATTTGAAGGATGCTTTCTATGATGATATCAAGAAAAACATCATTAGAATCAACAAAACCCCCAAGTAAAAACAAAAATATCAATCAAAAGAATCTAAATCGCAATCTAAAGAAAAACCGCGGCTAGATTTTGCGCCACATTAACCCCCCTCAGCCGCCCGCTCAACCCCAAAACTGCAATCAACCCAAAAAACAGCCCCTACCACTCCCCTGAAATATAAATCCCAAACCACCCCATGTTGCAACCCCCCACCACTCCCCTAAAACAGCAATCCCCCATCCACCCAAGCTGCAACCCCACCACTCCCCTAAAAAACAATCCCCCATCCACCCACAAGCTGCAAACCCCACCACCCCCTAAAACAGCAATCTCCATCACCCCCATGTTGCAACCCCCCCCACCCCCTAAAACAGCAATCCCCCATCCACCCCCATGCTACAACCACCCACCAACCCCCTAAAACAGCAATCCCCCATCCACCCCCATGCTACAACCACCCACACTCCCCTACAACACTCCCCATCCACCCCCAATTCCCCATATTGCAACCCCCACCACTCCCCAAAACAGCAATCCCCATCCACCCCCATATTGCAATCCCCCACATCCCCTAAACACAATCCCCATCCACCCCCATGTTGCAACCCCCACCCCTCCCCAACAGTAATCCCATCCACCCCCATTTGCAACCCCCCACTCCCCTAAAGAATTTTCCCCATCCACCCATGTGCAAACCCCCACCACTCCCTAAAACACATCCCTCCACTCCCCATGTTGCAACCCCCCACCATCCCCCAAAACACACCCCTCCCACCCCATGTTGCAACCCCCACCATTCCCCTAAAACAGCAATCCCCATCCACCCCATGTTGCAAACCCCCACCCCTCCCCCTAAAACAGCAATCCCCCTCCACCCCATGTTTTCAACCCCCACCCTCCCCTAAAACAGCAATCCCCATCCACCCCCATGTTGCAACCCCCCACTCCCCTAAAACAGCAATCCCCCCTCCACCCCCATGTTGCAACCCCACCACCCCTAAAACAGCAATCCCCATCCACCCCCATGTTGCCCCCCACCATCCCCTAAAACAGCAACCCCTCCACCCCCATGATTCAACCCCCACCACTCCCTAAACAGCAATCCCCATCCACCCCCATTGCAAACCCCCACCACTCCCCTAAAACAGCAATCCCCATCCCACCCCATTGCAACCCCACCACTCCCCCAAAACAGCAATCCCCATCCACCCCATGTTGCACCCCCACCCTCCCCTAAACAGCAATCCCCATCCCCCCATGTGCAACCCCCACCACTCCCCCAAAACAGCAATCCCCATCCACCCCCATGTGCAACCCCCAACCCCTCCCTAAAACAGCAATCCCCATCCACCCCATGTTGCAACCCCCACCACTCCCCTAAACAGCAACCCCATCCACCCCATGTTGCAACCCCCACCACTCCCCCAAAACAGCAATCCCCATCCACCCCCAGTTGCAACCCCCACCATCCCTAAAACAGCAATCCCCATCCACCCCCTGTTTCAACCCCCCCCCTCCCCTAAAACAGCAATCCCCATCCACCCCCATGTTGCAACCCCCACCCTCCCCTAAACAGCAATCCCCATCCACCCCATGTTGCAACCCCCACCACTCCCTAAAACAGCAATCCCCATCCACCCCCATTGTTGCAACCCCACCACTCCCTAAAACAGCAATCCCCATCCCCCCCGATGCAACCCCACCACCCCTAAAACAGCAATCCCATCCACCCCCATTTTTGCAACCCAACCACTCCCCTAAACAGCAATCCCCATCCACCCCATGCTGCAACCCCCACCCTCCCTAAAAACAGCAAACCCCATCCACCCCATTTGCAACCCCCACCACTTCCCCTAAAACAGCAATCCCCATCCACCCCCCTTTGCAACCCCCACCACTCCCCTAAAACACAATCCCCATCCACCCACAAGCTGCAACCCCCACCACTCCCCTTTAAAAAAGCAATCCCCATCCACCCCATTTGCAACCCCCACCACTCCCCTAAAAACAGCAAACCCCATCCACCCAAGCTCACCCCCACCACCCCCTAAAACAGCAATCCCCATCCACCCCATGTTGCAACCCCCAAACCCCTCCCCTAAACAGCAAACCCCATCCACACCCCAGCTGCAACCCCCACCACCCCCTAAAACAGCAATCCCAAACCACCCCCATGTTTTGCAACCCCCACCACTCCCCTAATTTTAAAAGCAATCCCATCCACTCCTGTTTCAACTGCCCACCTCCCCTAAAACAGCATCCCCATCCCCCCCATTCTCCTGCAACCCCACCACTCCCTAAAACAGCAATCCCCATCCAACCCCCATCTGCAACCCCCAACCACCCTTAAAACAGCAATTTCCCCAATCCTACCCATGCTGCAACGCCACCAACCCCCTAAACAGAAATCCCCCATCCACGCCAAAGCTGAACCACAGCCCCTAAACGAAACCCCCTGTGCACTACCCCCTAATTGGACTTCCCCTACCCCAAAAACCCCCCAAAATTTAATACAGGAAACACCCCCAATTGCTTCCCACAAAACGAAACCCCCACTCCCCCCCCCCCTTAAAAACATCCCCCCAACCATACCTATTTAAACAGCAATCTCCAACCAACCCCCAAGATGAACCCCCCTAACCCCCTTTAAACAGAAAACCCTCCACACCACAAGCTGCAACTCCCCCCCCTTTTAAAAAGCAATCTCCCCATCCACCCACCATTTAAAACGCATCAAAATTCCTATTTTTTGCATACAATTATTCATCTTATATACTATTAAGAATACTATTACTTTTACTAAAACAATATCATCACCCTGTTGCAATCTACTACACTCACCACGACGAGCCTGCGCTGCATTTCACCCTATTTGGTACCATCCATTTTGGCATTAATAATGTTAGATCATAAACATTAAATTTCCCAGTCAAACCCCGCACACCCTTACCGAAAAACACCGATTCGTACTTCGTACATTTCCTCTCCAACAAACTTTAATAACAATTCATCAGATACTCAGAATTAACATAATTAAAAGGCAACATTCCACCCAAAAACCCTTCCCCCTTTTAATAGAACCCCATTTCCACAAAAGTTGCCACCATCCTAACAAGGGCCCGCATGCATGTTAGTATGGGTGTTCTGTTCCTACCGTAATAAGTATAAAAACGCATTCAAGGGTAATCTTAAATCCCAGGCACTTCAAATTTTATTAAAGCAAAAAAACGTACCCAGAGCTCCACGATCCAATCACCACAAGACCATTGTTTTCCTAGAAGTTGACAGGTATCTAGGGTAGTTTGAGAACCAAGTCTTTAAAGCTGGTTCTAAAACCTCTCCCTTTCTTGACCTTGGTTAGGATTTCCTGTGTTGACGTAACTTTAAGGGACCTAAAGAAGGTACCAGAGGACAGGTTAAGCCGCAGGAATACTGAGGCTTAACTTATTTAGAACCTATAAAGAAAAACCTTACACAAAACCAATTAAAACATTTAGATGTGGGAAAATACAAACCTTTGTCTTGATGAGAAATAAAAAAACCACTTACTGTACTTTATATCCCGCAAAGGGAGTTAGTGTGGGCGGTCAGGCGTCAAAGCCACTGCTCTATATCTGAAATTTAGGGGCCGTGCAAGTTGTTGGCACATCAGAAAATACCAGGATTACGCCAAATATAGAGAAGATGAATTATAAGTTGACTCAAATATGGGGCCACCCCCTCGAAGGCATTTAATCCTTCATGACGCTTATGAAAATTTTTCAAGGTTTGTAAATAATAAAATACATTCTTCTCCATGTACAAAAGTCTATAACATAAAAGTCAAATTGAACGGTGGTTCCATGAAAATTTCACCCAAAATTTCCACAAAGAAAAATCCAACAAAACCACTCCAGAAAATTACCATTTAAATTACCAAATTGTCCACCCAATGCTTTAAATTTATAGAAGATACTGCTTTGTTTTTTTTTTGTTTTGTTTTTGTTTGTTTTGGGATCCCCTTTATTGTCGTGTTAAATGTAACTCCGTATCTGTTGGGGCCAGCCTGTCAGTGAGCGGAGATTGCCTTATAGTGAATACCCATTTTTATATTAACAGGCAGGCCATTAATTTTCACTTGGCCACAGCAAAGGCCATTAATAGATGAACAATACAAACGAGCAAGACCATGATCTTTGTAAAGTACACAGCAGACTTAAATACAGTTTACCCAAACGGGGTTCCTAGCATCAACCCAGAGTTCACCTGGCCCCGCCTTCCCAGTAAACAACACACAAAAAACTCCCAACTAGTATAAAGTGTTGTTGTGTTGTGTTGGTTGTTTTTGTTTGGTGTGTTTTTGGTTATCCCCTTATTGTGAATGTCTTTTGTACTGAAATGTGTTTTGTTGCAAACCTGTTGGCTGCCTTGTTTAGTGGCTACCATTTTTTTTTTACAGAAGCTTGGATTTAAAATTAAGGACCGAAATTTTTATAAAAAAAGGGGCTTTTGAGTTGAAATAAAAGCTTGGGAAACAGGCTCCTACGGAATATGGCTCTAACTTTCTTCCCGGCTTTCCCCTACCCATCTTTTAACGTGCGGCTCTGTTTTCGACGGGCACTGCTCCTTATTAAGTGAGGAAGAATTGGATTGATAAATTGACAAACTTCGCTTGTAGAGCATTCAAGCAATTCCAGGCAAAACTTACTGGATGTGCAACTTCATTTTTACTCTCCAGGCTCAAAGGGCCCAATTTATACCCTACAACCATGGAGACCCCTTTTATTAAGTGAAAAATTAAAACTTGTATGGCCCGTCTGAGGTATAAGGTAAACATTTACTGCAGTAAACATTTCAACAGTGCAGCGGTTGGCAAGCCAGCAACGAGAACCCCAATGCTGTGACGAACACCACTCAGCAAGAACCTGGAACCGCAATTTCGCAATGATATAGGTTTGTCCTCACGTTTTGGTGCTTCAAACTGGCGCAGATCGCATTGAATATTCGCTTTTTCCTAGCAAATGGCGACGGGGTTGATCCCGCATTCCGATTTAGATATCGCTGATTGGGTTTTCGTTGTTTCGTTTGTTGATGTGGCATTGATGACGTGCAAGAAACGAATTTCAAAATCTGGCTTAAATTAGCAGCACAGAACTCATGTGTTGGTGTGTAATTCAAAGCAGGACCAAACCTTGAACCGCTTTTAGGTTCAGCTACTTATGATTCATGGTTCCCCGTGTTTTGCGGTTCCTTAAGAGCACCTATAAACATTTTCGGGCGCTAACTACTCCAAATATCCCAGATTCAGTCACAAGGATTTGAATGCTACCAAAATGGGTTCACAACGTTTTTCACAGTGCTGTAGTTTCGTTTTTTGTTTCATTTTGGTCAACTGTTGGGCGAAGATATGTCAAAGTTAAAAAAGGAGCAGTACAATGAACCTTCTTTGCTCTAAAATAAAGGCTTTAGGCTTGCATTTTACCCTCGGGGGAAATTTGTTGATGCTCGGCTTCTGTCGGTGAAGTATCCGCTGAATTCATACATCTTTTAAGGCGCCTACATTTTTGGTTATCAACGGGGAAGGGCGCAGACCGAATAAGAATAAATTTTTCCAAATGTGGAACTTTCGAGATATCTTAATGACCAACCTTTTGGACTAATAATGCTGTAGAAGTTTTTCCGTGCATTGAGGTCCTATAAAGTATGCACCGAAATTTCTTTAAAAGCCTTACAAAAATGAAAACCCCCCAAACATGGAGGACCTCCATGAGGAAATGGGACAAAAACCTCAAAAAACAAACTTAAAAAAAATAAGAATGAAAAGTAGTACTGAACATCTGATTTTTAATAGATTTTTGAAACGGTTTCTAAAAAGGTAAAACACATTTTTGTCTGCTAATTATAAAAAAAGTTTTTAACATGTTTTTGCCAAACCAGACATTTTGGGGTTCTAGTGAAAAAATTTTACAGGGAACATTTTCTTTGGAGTCAGGGTGAAATTCTTTAGGATAGGAATTTTCTTTGGGAATTTCGCACACCCAAACTGGCACGCAACGGGGAATGTGCAAGGCACTGACTGAGGGGCATGCAAGACCAGCCTCAGCCGGGACACAAAATCCATCAAGAAATCAAAACCCCAAAAAAGCAAAGGTTTTCATGCACCCATCCACTCACGTACGCAGCACGCCAAAACCACGAAACACTGATCCACACCCGACACCGCCCACTGCTCATGATGAATGAGTATTATTTCCTTATTGTTTCTGCAACGCAGAATCCCCCTTTAGAATATTCATTAAAAAAATTTAACGGCCGCTGCCATTCAGGTATACACATTCTCATCACCAGCTCACCAAAGCACGACCACCACGCCGCAGTGGCACCCCCGCACTTCCCAAACGCATCCGCCCCCACCCCCAAGCCACGACACCCCCACCCGCAACGCAACCGCGCCCATCGTCCCCCGAA
>JACEEZ010000788.1:102931-143345 GCA_016584305.1 Chionoecetes opilio | reverse complement strand
GGGATCCGAACAGAAAAACCACGTTGAGTACTCAATAAATTTTTATGCACTTTATAATGGTTCTTAATAGCCTTTAAATTTGACTTCAAAAGTGCCTCTTTAACTCTTCGTGTCCATTTTTTGTATTATGTTATGAAATGAGGCGTTCAGAATTTATTTGTGCCCCCTAATTTTTATCGAATTTTCATGCTCTTTGACATATGAGGCAGCTTCAATCCATATATCAGTTTATGTCTAATTTAGACTAATGTGTATGCCTTTGTGTGAACAGTGAGTCAGTCTTCAGGGCCGAGTTTATTGTCATTCAGGGCAAGTTGATACTTTCATTGGATGACCTTGCTGATTCACCTGTTTTGTTTTATAATGTTGTTGAAGTTTTTATGTACCAATACATGGTTAAGCTTTTTTAAGCAAAGGCACCAATGAATATGTTTAGTGTTAGATTTGAAGGATTTGATGCTTTTTATATAACCACTTGAAGTTGTCTTTGTTTATGCATGTTTTGGGTAATGTGTTTGGGCGAACTCCATGGTCATGTTGTATTTTTGCAGACATGGTTTATGTGTCAGTTTCTTGTGCCATTGTTTTAGTTAATGTAATGTTTGAAGTGTCATGTGTTATGTCAGATACCAATGTGGCATTGTATGTTGTCAGATATAGTGTCATGTTCCATTGTTTAATGTGTTGTATGGATGTGCTTTGCTATTTTCTGTCTTTGAATGTGTCATGTTGTTTCATGTCCATGTGTAATGTGATTTTATGTGTTGAATGTTTGATGTGTCATGCTCCATGTGTTGAATGTTGTTGTATGTGTAGCGTTTGATGTGTATGCTATGTGTTTTGTATGTCATGTTTCATGTGTTTGTATGTGTCATGTGTTTGATGTGTCATGTTCCAATGTGTTGATTTTTGTTTTATGTGTTCATGTGTCATGTGTTTATGTGTCATGTTCCATGTGTTGTATGTGTCATGTTCATGTGTTGTATGTGTCATGTATGTGTTGATGTGTCATGTTTCATGTGTTAAATGTGTTGTATGTGTCTGTTTTGATGTGTCATGTCCATTTTGTGTTTGTATGTGTCATTTTTTGTTGAATGTGTTGTATGTGTCGTGTTTATGTGTGCCTGTGTTGAATGTGTTTATGTGTCATGTGTTTGATGTTCATGTTCCATGTGTTGAATGTGTTGTATGTGTCATGTTTTCATGTTTATGTGTCATGTTTCCATGTGTTGAATGTGTTGTATGTGTCATGTTCCATGTGTTTATGTGTTGCATGTGTGTTGAATGTGTTGATGTGTTTATGTGTCCATGTGTTGAATGTGTTTTGATGTTGTCATGTTTATGTGTCATGTTTTGTGTGTCATGGTTTCGTGTGTTTGTCATGTTTTATGTGTCAATGTTCTGTGAATGTGTATGTTGTTTATGTGTCATGTTCCATGTGTTGAATGTGTTGTATGTGTCATGTTCTGTGTTGATGTGTTGTATGTTTTCATGTGTTTAAATGTGTCATTTTCCATGTGTTAATGTTTTTTGTGCTGTTCCATGTGTTGAATGTGTTGTGTGTCATGTTTTCCATGTGTATGTTCCATGTGTTTGTGTTTATGTTTCATGTGTTTGTGTCATTTTCATGTGTTTATGTCATGTGTTTTATGTGTCATGTTCCATGTGTTGAATGTGTTGTATGTGTCATGTGTTTGATGTGTCATGTTTCATGTGTTGAATGTGTTGTATGTGTCATGTTCCATGTGTTGTGTGTCATGTTTCATGTGTTGTATGTGTCATGTTCCATGTGTTGTATGTGTCATGTTCCATGTTGAATGTGTTGTATGTGTCATGTTCCATGTTGAATGTGTTGTATGTGTCATGTGTTTTATGTGTCATGTTCCATGTGTTGTGTGACATGTGTTTTATGTGTCATGTTCCATGTGTAATGTTGTGTCATGGTTCCATGTGTCATGTGTTTTATGTGTCATGTTCCATGTGTTGAATGTGTTTTATGTGTCATGTTCCATGTGTTGTGTGTTGCATGTGTCATGTGTTTTGTGTCATGCTCCATGTGTTGAATGTGTTTTGTGTCATGTTCCGTGTTGTAAGTGTCATGTGTTTGATGTGTCATGTTTCATGTGTTGAATGTGTCATGTGTTTTATGTGTCATGTTCAATGTGTTGAATGTGTCATGTGTTTTATGTGTCATGTTCCATGTGTTGAATGTGTTGTATGTGTCATGTGTTTTGTGTCATGTTCCATGTGTTGTATGTGTCATGTGTTTTATGTGTCATGTTCCATGTGTTGAATGTGGTATGTGTCATGTGTTGATGTGTCATGTTCCATGTGTTGTATGTGTCATGTTCCATGTGTTGAATGTGTTGCATGTGTCATGCTCCATGTGTTGTATGTGTCATGCTCCATGTGTTGTATGTGTCATGTTTCATGTGTTGAATGTGTTGTATGTGTCATGCTCCATGTGTTGTATGTGTCATGTTTCATGTGTTAATGTGTTGTATGTGTCATGCTCCATGTGTTGTATGTGTCATGCTCCATGTGTTGAATGTGTTGTATGTGTCATGTGTTTTATGTGTCATGTTCCATGTGTTGTATGTGTCATGCTCCATGTGTTGAATGTGTTGTATGTGTCATGTGTTTTATGTGTTGAATGTGTTGTATGTGTCGTTTGATGTGTCATGTACTTTGTGTTTTCTTTTTTGTTTTTGTTTTTATGTTTCAAGTTTTTGTGATGTGTTTCATGTTTTTTATATTTTGTTTTTTATGTTATATGTCTTTAAGTGTTTAAACAAAACAAAAAATGATATGTATGTGTGTGTTTGTATGCAAGGTACTACATACAAATAGTAAAATTTAGCATTGTATTTTGCCCTCTACTACTTTAAGGAATATTGAATTAATTTCATGTTGGACAAAAAAAAAATAACCGTTTTCGTATTGTTTCGTTATTGTTACTTATATGTTTTGTACTAGCCGCAAAGCCGCCCTCTGGGCGGACTTTTTGGCTAGCTGCTGCGGAGGGCTATTGGTGGCCTTCGGCCCACCACCTGTGTTTGGTGGGCCCGGCCCACCAAACAGACTCTCCAGATAGCCCCTTCTAACTTTCCTGAAATCATGGATGTAGAAATATATGTATTAACGCCAACCCATTCACATCACCCCCAATCCATTCACTCACCCATTACCCATCACCCCCCACCCATTTACTCACCCATCGCCACACACCCATTACCCATCACCCCCCACCCATTCACTCACCCATAACCCATCGCCACACACCCATTCACTCACCCATTACCCATCACCCCCCACCTATTCACTAACCCATCACCCATCACCCCCCACCCATTCACTCACCCATCACCCCACACCCATTAGCCATCACCCCACCCATTCACTCACCCATTACCCATCACTCTACATCAAGGTTTCCTCAATTCTCGCAACCCACATTTTTTTTTCACAATTCTCGCTAATAGGTTGCTAAAAAAAAAAAAAAAAAAAAAAAGTGATCGGATCATCTTATAAGTCGGCTTAAAACCTTCTCCTGGTCGAGCTGGTTCCAAAACTGTGCCATATGAGGGGATTCCGCCACAGGGGGCGGCACCTATCGCGGACAGACACACACACACTTTCGCTTATATTATTATAGATATATATTTTTTTTTGTCAATAAACTACAGGGAGGTCCCGTTATACGAGCATTCGATATCCGAGAATCCGATGATACGAGATGTGTAAATTAGGGTCTATTTTCAATATACGAGATCGAAAATCCAATGTTACGTACGACATTCAAACTGGGGTGAGTAAAATTATCAAGTTATTTACTAAAGTAAATTACAAGTTATTTACTAAAATTATAAACATTTACTGACTACATATATGATTTTACCTAAGGTTGTACGATAATCAATCTGAAAATAACGTGCAGACTGGCCAACGACTGCTCGAGACTGGTATTAGCAGAGGTAGGAAGTCTCCAGGCTTGCTTATTATTGTTTGGTATGCTATGAAATATCATTTCTCTAGGTGAATGTAGACATATGATTGCATTCATATATATGAGTAGAGATGAAATACAAGCAAGGGACTCATCCACGTCTGGCAGCACGGCCTTTGGTAGCAGCAGCAGCAGCAGCATGAGCCAGCCCATGAAGCCCGTGAGGTGGGTATAACACCATTAGACCAAGGGAGATAGATGTCTTTGGTAATATTTAGTAGGGGAGCGAGAACCCCTTGAGGAATCCTATGATCCCTGGTGATATCCTATGGTGCTGTCACAGGCGTGGAGCTGACTGTCTTCAGGAAGGCACGGTGAGGCGGATGACGGCGGGTTTTTTACTCAAAAGTTTTGAGTGGCGGCGCCGCTGGAGCCGCCACGGTAGGTTTGGGCAGGATTAAACGTCTTATTACTCGTTATTATACAACTTAGTGATTATGGTGAGATGTTATATACACGTGTCATTATCTATATCAATGTAGCACCGTGTTTCACCTTAAATAAGGGTGATTTAAAGATGTTATGATGAGGCGCGACTGGCGGGGCAGAGTGATGGAGAAAAATTCTTGCCACGGGGCCGCCCCATGACACGAATATTCACTATTTCAACCCACATACACACCTTCTACCACCAAAACACTAGCAACACAGGCTCCTTACTTATATATCTTACTATCTGATACATTAAAACTCCTTAAAACGCAAGCATTCCAAATAAAACGAGAATTAGTTTGAGATGACGGGGACAAGGCGGAGAGAGGCAGTCTGGCATGCCATTCTTGCCCGGAAATATGTCTCGCTGACTTGTGATTGGTCGAGAAGTTTTAAAAACAGTTTATCATTGGCTGGTGACTGATGATGAGCTTGATGACATCATTTATGTTTTATGTTTAATTAATGTGCAGTTGTTATTCTGTGTGCTATTTTCTCTTTCAGAATGGTTTTTCTACAGAACAGGTAGTACAGTGTAGGTAATATAGACGCTGTGTGTTTGTTGTGTTTGCTATAGTTTATTTTAGCTTGAAAAAGTTTTTTTTTTTTTTTTTTTTAATTGATGGGGTCCTGGAACCATATATTTTCATTACTTTATTTACCATTATGTGTTCTTTACGGAACCAAACCTATATTTCTAACTCATTACTGGACCATACCATAAATTACTACCTATCTTTAATAGTTATGGTTTTCCGTTATAAAGGTTTCGCTTTACTAGTATCCAGGTGGTACCTACTGCTCCGTTTTCGAGGGCTCCCTTACAAATAATACCCAATATTGTTTTAAGTATAATCTGACGCAGCATTCTCCACTTATCGATACTCATTTCATTTCTTTATGATAGTTATAATTTTTTTTATCCTTTTGAGATTAAAAAAAGAAATGTATTCATAAGTTATGAATGCTGGGGTCACTAGTACACTGACATTCATCAATATATCTCCGATAGACCAATTTTAGTTATCATTATCACCCTTTTAAGATTACATGGAAAATTTCAAAGTGCCTTAATTCCATATCAGTGTAAACCTCAATCTGGCAGTGATTCAGGTGGCAATGAACAGAATTTAATTTAGTTCATGAGTCTGTTTCCTGTTCCTGTTCTCCTGGTTTTTAATTGTTCTTTGATTATAAAGTAATGAAAAAATAGTTAATATATATGATTATGCAGTCAACACAATCAGTTACTGGAATATGCATAATATAAACAGTCAAATACGCCTAATAAGAAAACCCTATTATCAGCGTTTTCCTTCAGGTGGTACAGTCAGTCAGTTGATGTTTAAGTAAACTAAAACTCTCATATCAGCTAATTTTACTCAAGAAAACTGAACACAATAGTCTACCAATAATCAATAAATAATCATTCAATGTGTAATAGTCTACCTCATTTTAATCTAGTAGACTGAAAACCAATGAGTCACCTTCTATGATAGAACGCTGCGGCCGCTCCGTCAAGGCAATGTGTGACATCGCCTCTTCATTGCTGCTACATTTGCGGTGAAGCAAAAAGACTTTCTCCACATATCACGCTGGAGGATGCACACTTACAAAGACAAACGGCGGCACACTGGCCTGGAGAGAATTTTTTATTTAGCCAAGATCATGGGACTCATAATATAACTCCTGTTTTGATAAGAGTTCTGCTTTTTGTGGAATGTCTCTTTGCCCTACACCAGATCTTTCCCTTGGGCTATAAAAATTGGTATTTGTCGAGCATGAAATTACAAAAAGGAACTGAATAAAAACCAAATTAGTTAGTCGAGCAAATTTTAATTTAAACAGGTCATAAACTATAAAATATTGCTTATATTCACTAAAATCATCTAATGTGGTGGCAAAATTACATGGAAATTACGCTACTGGGTCTCAAGGCTTAACTTAACTTTACTAATCATCTGAACACGCTCAAAATTTTCTGATAAGCACAAGTTCTAGCTCTTTTGACAGCAGAGATCGTGGCACTTCCCTGACAAGGAGGCTCTGTCATGGAATGAATATGAACTGGTAGATAATGAGGAGTATCTGAAAATAGCATAGACATATCAGATAACACTGGGAACAATTTGAAGAACAACAAATTGTTTCATTTCGATTTTTGAGCTTATTTAGTCTAAAATTGGATGCTGATTCCATATCTGTAGTCGTTTTTATTTCTAGCACGTCAAGTTTTTTTCTCGCACAGCCTTACTCTCGGTAAGCAAAATTCCACTTTGTTGAGCTGGGAGTAAACTTGCCATGATTAGATTTGACTCATCAGAGCTATGTAAACAACTTTTTGCAGTTAAATGAGACTAGTGACGTGAGAGTGTGTGCAGCTCCCAATAGGTCAGTACTTCAATATCTGCAAAACAGAAAGTAGGATGTAAGGTTAGGAGGATTTGATGGCTTTCTCTTAACCTTGTAACAACATACCATGTAAATTTCTATTTCGTTATTATGCTGTTTTTTGTTTGTTTTCAAAGCTGTAACTATCACAGCTTAGTGTGTTTATTTACATAGGTAAGCATATTTCTTTTGTTTCAGGATCATAGTTGCTCCTGCTACGTCTCGCGTAAATGCCTAAACAACCCTACTCCTTCAGTGCATATGATATGTGGTAGTATTCAACCATTCCAAGTCAGAGGCAAGCATCAGCGTATTTGGTCAACAAGCATATTTCCATATTTTCAAGTGACACTCGGTGTCAAGAATGCTAGGGCCTCCTCCAAGTGTGGCACGTGTGTCGAGAGATTAGCGGATTGTGGACCAAAGGACACGTGAAATTGGCTTTGGTATCCCCATGGTTGGCGAGAGCAAAAGATCATTCCACAGACTTGTACTTTTGTTTAGTGACAAAACAATCAGGATTTACAATAAAAATAAGTAAATAATATCCTATCTAACCGTCATCTATAAGACCATGCCTCATGTCAGCGAATTCAGTGCCAGTTTCGAACAACTCCTCCTCTAGAATACTGAGGATGTGAAGAATGCAGTGGACAGCAACGATCAGATTTTGACATACACGAGGATCATTTCGTAGGGATTTTGATCGCACGAGTTTGAATGATTAGCACGTGATTTGGGCCTATCCAAAAGCTTCAGAAATAACTTAGCATCAGACTGAACGGAAAAACATACTTGAACAAGGATGAAAGTTCATACTTTCGAACCAGAGAAAGTAATTTCTGCGTATTTCGAAGTCCAGCGGTTTTGTGTTTTGCATAACTTTCCTGGTTACTAAGTGAAGTAGGGCTTTCAGTCTACATCAAATGAATGGCGATTGTTTAATTGAATAGCTCAAAGTCGGAGCTTGAAGTGTTCCTTCACAATGCATTGTTTGGCGCATCCTTGGCATTCGTCTGTCTTCGTGAAGATATGAGATTAAAGAGTCATTGAGTTATTGCAATATGAAAACATGATCTCTGTGTTGACCTTAAAATGGTGTCTTCTTCTTGTCACACTGGATACACAAAGTATCCCTGCTTTCTCTTATGTGGGTAGCAGGCTCGAGAAACTTGGTTCGAATTGGCCTCCGATCTGTCTTAACTGAATCCTAACATTGTACATGAGCACTTGTTCAGGAAGAAAATATTCCCACCTCTGCACATAAAACTAGGTCTCATGAAACAATTTGTAAAAGCATTGTCAACTGATGGCGACTGTTGAAGTACATCATCTTGGCATTTCCTGGACTGTCAATTGAAAAAATCAAGGCCGGTTGTGTTTGATGGTCCACAAATTCGACAGCTCATCAAAGATGAACATTTCAACGGTACATGTCAGACCTTGAAAAGAATGCTTGGCTATCATTCAAAGACGTCGTCAAGAACTTTCTTGGAAATACACTTTGCAAGTACCGTATTTGCCGGCGCATAAGACGCACTTTTTTCCCTTAATAAGGAATGCAAAGTTCACCCTGCGTCTAATGCGGCCATATTAGCGCATGAGTGGTCGGGCAGAGAATGCAGAACAGCCGGTGGTATATTACTAGAGGGGTCTGGAGTTATCTGTGTTGAGCAGTAGTTCACTGAGCACAAATTTGTAGCTGTGTTATCAACAGTAATGCATAATACTAAGAAAAGGTTGGAGTTTAAGAGAAAATAAGAGCTGGGGCAACAAGATAGCGATTGTTGCTGCCAAGATGGCCGTGTCAGATGTAAACATCATCCACTCCCCTCTGCTGCTCTCCATTGTAAAACGTCTGATATCTCAGGTCTGCCGCTTCACCTGGGATACTTCACTCGGCGACGCCCTCCGCGCACCCACCATGGGTCATTACCGTTCAGACTCCTCCCCGCACCCATGAAAAAGACAAACATCCCGCATATTAGATGTCGCCTTAACCAATATTCGACTCGGGCCACACAAGTTGACACAACAGTTGAAATGAGATGATAGAAGGGAGGCAGAAAATAGTGTTGGAATTTTCGCTGGAATGAGTATTGTTGATAAATGGAATAGTGAAACAAAGAGCGTGTTAAAGTTTTATTTGAAGGAGTGAGCGGTGAGAGGGAGGTGTGGTATCTTGGGAGTCTGTCTATACACACAAGGATAGAGAAAGGGCATCGTGGCCTTGTTGTTTATTTGACAGCGAGTCATTGTACAACTTTGGGGACAAGAGGTGCACGGCGTGTGTGTCTCTGTGTGTCCTTTGGCTGCTTGAATTACATGGCTGGTGTTGCAGTTGTGTCGGCGAGGAAAAGTCAGGTCAGCGTCAGGTCACCCTCGGGCCTCTAATCCTGGTCCCAGACAGGGGGGTGGCCTAAGCCGATGCAGGTGTGTATGTGCGGTGTGTGTTAGCGCCGCTACAGTGGTAAGCAAGGTGGGATAGGAGACAGCATAGGCGTTTGTACCACCTCGACCCTCAATCCTCACCCCTGTACCTCTACGGATAAAGAAACTGTATGAAAGAGTGCTAGTAAAAAGGCTGCAATGGTACCTGTAGACGGGACAAAAGTCTTCCACACGGTACACCCAAAACCAAGACCCCTCACGGCGCCACACCGTCCGCCTCAAGGCCGAATCACACAATACCATCATGGTGAAATTGGTGACAGGGCACCGTCTGATCATACCCGTTAGAACTTTTTATATTCAAACAAATAGACGTTTTTACACTAAACGGCTGTCACGTAACGGTTTCTGGGGAAGAATATTTTAACGTAATGAGACTGTCCCGTGCTGATAATTGTCGTTTTCTCAAGGCTTTATGTACCCAAAACAATGTCTTTTAGAGTTCAACTCCTCTTCTTCATCCGACAGAAGTGCTATTAAAGCAAATTTCTTCAACCATAGCCTCTGAGGCACCATGTCTGCTTAGAGGGTGAGCAGGAACTGCCGAAAATGACGGAACCATGACGAATAGTGTGAATACAAGCACGGCTGACGGAACGCTGCCGTGATTTCAGAGTGTGAATCAGCCTTCACCTGTACCTTCCTAAAGAAGACTAATCAACCCTCGCGACTGTGATAGATTCATAGGTGTAAACCAGTGCAAATATCGTCGATCCCGACAACGGTGCCCTTCAACAATTACAACAATAACAACAAGGTACAGATGGTTACCTTACAGTGTTATCTAAATATCTTCGTGAATCTTTGTTATTGGACAACCACCGATTTCGAGGCCGAAACTTAAGTCCTCCTGAATAGTTTGATGTGTTTTGAATTAATCTGGCTCTCGATTTTGTCGGAAATCAATGTTTGTTTACATGTGTGTATGTGGGGGAGGCAACCTGCCCCTCCAGGTCCAGGGGGAGGCAAACATTGCTACGCTTCACACTGCCATATTATTGGTCATTTTCGTTTTTCTCTATATCATCTGTTACTGAACCAAACCTCACCTCTAACCAAAAACCTAACCTCGATTTAACCTAACTTAACTTTCTGGCTGAAGTAACGGTAGATTTTTGGTACTACGTGTAATTCCATTATTATTCAATTGTGCCATGGGAAATGGGGCTCAAAATACTCAAAATGAAGAAAGCTACACGATGGTGCGGTTAAGAGTCCTAGGACTTTTGAAAGCCTACTACCAAAATAATACCAATATCTATACTGCAAATTTTCCACAAAGTCTAAACACATAGCAGAAAAGCAACAAAGGCATACCTACAACTTTAAATCTAAGCTATATGTCATAGGTAGATAATATTAGAATATCAATTCGTGGGGGCACCCTGCAATATATTATGATTTATGACCGATTTTGGTTACCCTGTCATTCTCTTTACATTTTAACTAGTATAATTTTTCATTCACATTCACTGCACAGTGAATATTGTATTTAGGTACATGCTCATAATTATAATAATTTGCTTTCCCCTACAAATCTTTTTTTTTTTTAATAACTTGATAATTTTACGAGAAAAAAAATTCCCTCAAAAACACCAATATTTTTTCTTCTTCTCAAAACCTCTTTGTAAAATAGGGGTGCGTCTTATGCGGAGGTGCGTCTTATGCGCCGGCAAATACGGTAATTACACAGAAATTGTTCAGAAACTATTGGAGAGCTACAAAGCGCTTGGTTGCAACATGAGTATTAAAGTACATTTTTTGCATAGCCATCTTGCCAACTTTCCGGAAAATCTTGGTGCTGCTAGCGACGAGCAAGGTGAACGATTTCACCAAGATTTGAAGGTTATGGAAGAACGTTACCAGGGTAGATGGGATGTGCATATGATGGCTGACTATTGTTGGAGCATCAAACGCGATAGTCCTCAAGTTGAACACTCCAGACAAAGCTACAAACGTAAATTTTTACCTTAACCTGCACACAATTATAGCCTTATCCTTTCTAAAAATATGATAATGTTAAATAAACATTCTATTCATGCCTATTTCTTTCATTTTTCATTGTATGTTAACATTTGCAACTTTTTATAAAATAAGCACTGCTACTGTTATGTACAGTATTTTTCATATTTTTTAAGAAAACGAAAATCCTACAGTTCAAAAACTTGACGTGATAGAGAAAAACTGAGATCAGTTTTGGATTCAGCACCCAAAAATTACTTAATAACAAGTGTCAGACCTAACTCAACAAAAATTTGTTCCCCAGTGTAATATATTAATACAAAGTGCTCAAGGGACAGATCAAGTGTTACAAGCAAAAAATATATTAGGGACCTTTTCTTAGTATGGAAGCAGGGAAAGGAACAATCAGTTGATGGCTGGGTTGTGTGCAGTGATGGGGCATGAATGAGTTACATGTAGGGAGGGTGACCGCTCTCCACAGGGAGCCGACTTCTTCCATGGCTACTTCTAATCCTCTAGTGGGATCTACAGCAAACAAGGCATCATAGATAATGAAAGTGAGGAAAAAATGTATAACACTATATACTGTAGAATAGGGTTGCCATATCTGAACAGCCAAAATTCCGGACGCCTCCACTGACACCTATGACCCCGACCAACACACTTTGGCCCTTTGACGTTATGTAACTGAAGAGTATGAACAAAAACAAATTATATATAAATTATATATATACAGGGAGGTCCCGAAGATACGAGCAGTTAGGTTCCACCTGGCATACTCGTAAAGCGAAATCTCGTATAACGAAACACATAACTAATGATATAATATAGGTTTGGTTCCAGGACCCCATCAATTAAAAAAAGAAAAAAGATGTTTTTCAAGCTAAAATAAACTATAGCAAACACAACAAACACACAGCGTCTATATTACCCACACTGTACTACCTATTCTGTAGAAAAAGCATTCTGAAAGAGAAAATAGCACACAAAATAACATAACTGCACATTAATTAAACATAAAACATGCATAACAAGCAAAAAAGACGTTGTAATGTAGGGGACGCCGCGTGATACAAGAGAAGGTAGTGTAGCGGTCCCAAGGTTGGGGCCGCACACCTGCTAATTACCCCTAAAGGTCAGGCTGCGCCATATGCTTAATTTCCCTTCAGGTCACGCCTTGCTAGGGGTGACCTGACTGCAGTCCCAAGGTTGGGGCCACACACCTGCTAATTACCCCTAAATGTCAGGCCGCGCTATATGCTTAATTACCCTTCAGGTCACAGCTTGCTAGGGGTGACCTCACTGGGGTTAACCAAATCCCTCTTTGTCCAGCCTGGGAGTGGTAGGGCGCGCATTTTTAACTTGATAATTTTACTCACCCCAGTTTGAATGTCATATCATTGGATTTTTGATCTCGTATATTGAAAATAGACCCTAATTTACACATCTCGTATCATCGGATTCTCGTATATCGAATGCTCGTATAATGGGACCTCCCTGTGTATATATAAATATACCGTATTTGCCGGCGCATAAGACGCACCTCCGCATAAGACGCACCCCTATTTTACAAGGAGGTTTTGAGAAAACAAAAATATTGGTGTTTTTGAGGGGGAAAAAAAAATCGTAAATATATCAAAAGTAAAAAAAAAAAAGGGATTTGTAAGGGAAAGCAAATGATTATGAGCATGTACCTAAATACAATATTCACATTGCAGTGAATGTGAATGAAAAATTATACTAGTTAAAATGTCAAGGGAATGACAGGGTAACCAAAATCGGTCATAATATATTGCAGGATGCCCCTACGTATTGATATTCTAATATTTTGCTACCTATGACATATAGCTTAGATTTAATGTTGTAGGTATGCCTTTGTTGCTTTTCTGCTATGTGTTTAGACTTTATGGAAAATTTGCATAGATATTGGTATTATTTTGGTAGTGGGCTTTCAAAAGTCCTAGGATTCTTACCTACATCATCGTGTAGCTTTCTTCATTCTGAGTATTTTGAGCCCCATTTCCCATGGCGCAATTGAATAATAATGGCACTACACGTAGTACCAAAAATCTACCGTTATTTCAGCCAGAAAGTTAAGTTAGGTTAAATCAGATTAGGTTAGAGGTGGGGTTTGGTTTCGTAACAGATGATATAGAAAAAACGAAAATTACCCATAATATGGCAGTGTGAATCGTAGCAATGTTTGCGGGGCGAACCTGGAGCGGCAGGTTGCCCCCCCCCACACACACACGTGTAAACAACATTGATTTCCGACAAAAACGAGAGCCGATTAATTCAAACACATGAAACTATCAGGACTAAGTTTTGGCCTCAAATCGGTGGTTGCCCAATACAAAAATTTGTATAGAAATCTAGGTACCTGTAGTAACCATCTCTACCTGTTGTTATTTGAGTTGTGAAGGGCACCGTTGTCGGATCGACATATTGCCCTTGCTTACACCTATGAATCTATCACAGTCCGAGGGTTGATTAGTTTTCTTCAGTAAGGTACAGGTAAGGGGTTCACACTCTGAAATCATGGCAGCGTTCAGTCAGCCGTGCCTTGTATTCCACTATCGCACGGGTTTCGTCATTCTCGGCAGTTCTGCTGACCTCTAAGAGAGATGGCTCAGAGGCTATGGTTGAAGAATTTGCATAATAGCACTTCTGTTGGATGAAGAAGTAGGAGTTGGAAATCTAAAGCACTTTTGGTACATAAAGCCTTGAAAAAAACCAATTATCAGCACGCACAGTCTCATAACGTTAAAAATACTCTTTCCAGAAACCGTTACTTTACAGTACGGTGTGTATTGGAGCCTGATGGCGGCGCACTGTTGTGTCACACGTCTATTTGTTTTGAATGTAAGAAATTGTAACGGAGTGATGAGACGGGGCCGTGACACCATGATGGTTGGTGTATTCGGCCTTGAGGCAGACGGTGTGGCGCCGTGATGGGTCTTGGTCTTGGTGTACCTGGGGTGGAAGACTTTTGTCCCGCATAAGTACCGTTTCAGCCTTTTACTAGCACTCTTTCATACGTTTCCTTATCCATAGAGGTACAGGGGTGAGGACTGAGGGGCGAGTGGTACAAAGGCATATGTTCTCCTATCCCACCTTGCTTACCACTGTAGCGGCTAACACACACACGCACACTCACACCTGCATAACTTAGCCACCCCACTTTCTGGGACCAGGATTCGAGTGACCTGAAAGCTGACCTGACTTTGTCCTTGCGACACAACTGCAACATCAGCAGGTATTCGTCCACAGGACACACAGAGACACACCCCCACCTCTGTTCCCCACGTTGTACAATGACTCACCGCAAATAACTACAAAGCCAGGACGCCTTTTTCCATCCTTGGTGTATAGAAGACTCCCACGATACTACACCCCCTCTCACCGCTACACTCTTCAAATAAACTTTACCCCCTCTTTGTTTCACTATTCATTTATCTACAATACCCATTCAAGCGAAAATAATTCACATTTTCTGCCTCCCTTCTATCATCTCCTTCCAACGTTGTGTCAACTTGTGTGCCCGAGTCGAATGCGGTTAAGGCGACATCTAATATGCGGGATGTTTGTCTTTCCATGGGTGCGGGAGAGTCTACGGTTAATGACCCATGGTGGTGCGCAGAGGGCGTCGCCGAGTGAGTTCCCGTGGCGGCAGACTGAGATATCAGACGTTTTACAATGGAGAGCAGCAGCAGGCACAGCAGTGGGTGATGTTTAACTCGGAACAGCAATTTGGCAGCAACATCTATCTTGTTGCCCAGCTCATTTTTCTCTTAAATTCCAACCTTTTTAGTATTATGCTTACTGTTGATAACACAGTTACAATTTATGTTTAGGTGGACTACTGCAACACAGATCACTCCAACCCTTAGTAAACACCACCGCTGTCTCATTCCTCCCGACCTCCATGCGCTAAGTGGCCGCATTAGCGCAGGGACTTTGCATTCCTTTATAGGGAAAAAACTGGTCTTATGCGCCTGCAGCAAATACGGTTATAGAATATTTTATGAATATATTGAATATATATATATATATAATATAATATATATATATTTAAATATAGATATATATATACATATATTATCTATATGTTGAGGAAAATATATGATATATATATATAATTTATATCTATATATTGATATATTATACATATAAATCCAACGCGAGTTTCCGGGTATCGGATTGCGGACAAAATCGAGGTCCGGGAATGTGATTAGTCTCGGCAAGTGGTATTGCTTTTTGTTTTTTTTTTTTTTTAAAACTTAAATGCCTTTCCTGTTCGTAAATGAACCAGTTGTCCGGCGGTCCCGAGACTTCTCCTGTACCCCTGGTCAGTGCCCCTCCCGCCGGTGGCAGCATGCTAGCGGTGTGTATTGTTTACATTTGGGCACACAAAATCACGGTTCACCTGCACAGCTCCTCATCACCTGACTCCACTCCCCTGGTGCAAGAACATTTCTGAGACTATTGAACACTTTCTGCTCCTCCCGCCAGTGGCAGCATCATCAGCTAGTTATTGTACATTGGGGCACACGACTCTACAGTTACCTGCATATCATCGTATACCTACCCATCCTGGTAGAACATCTCTGAGATATTGAACATTTCTACTCTCCCCATTCATGCTAGATAAAATCACCTATTATATGTGTTACAGTAAATAACAGCTAAATTAGTAATAAAGCCGGGAGTGATAATTCATCGATATTTATTTTATATATATATATATATATATATATATATATATATATTATATATATATATATTAATATATATATATATATAAGATATATATTATTAATTATATATATATATAATTATTTCCGGATATTTCGGTTAAGTGTATTATAAATCATTATGTATAATATAGATATATATATATATATATATATATATATGCTACATATATGTGAATATTATATCTTGCATAGTTATTTTAATTTTTAGTTATGGATTTATATGGGGAAGTAGCAGCTGTGCTTTAATATAAAGGTAAACAATTTAAAATACAAACTGCTTAAGAGGGATATAGTAACAACAACTTATAGGAATTTGCAGGAACATATCAATATCATTAAGTTCGTAAATGGACCTAAAATAAATTTACTAAATTTTTTAAATTTTAAATTTTGGGGAAAAAAATTTTTTTTTTTGGGAAAAAAAAAAAATTAAATTAAAAANCAGGTCCAAGCAGATAGCACATGGGGGGTAGTGGGGGGGGACTTGGGTGCTAGACAAGTGGGGGCACATAGCCACGCCACTGGCTATAGCGATCTGACGTTATATAAGGTAGAAAGTAACAGCCAACAGCTACCATGACTTTGCAGGGAGGACTAAAAACCTCAAATCACACGTAAGCTCTCCTCCCTCCCTCCCTCCCACTCACAGTAGCGCGCCAGGACATGGTGACGGGGTGGCCAAGGTGACACAGATCTAGTATGGGTGGCCATGGCATAACCATGAAAAGAATGGTGAATTCATAGACCTTGATTAAATCTGGGGGGCAATGATGAGATTAATTTGATGTGCCTAGCCCCCTGATCCCCCACTAGTTCCCCTCCTCTTACTCCCTCCCTTTCTCTCTACACCTTAACGCACAAATGATCAAGTAAGCCCTAGATCCCCACTGTTCCTCCTCTACTCTCTTAATCTCCTCCCTTACCCAAATATGAAGTGAGATCCCTCTATCTTCCTTACACTGCACAAAGTATCACAGTAAAGCCCCTAGATCCCCACTGTTCCCTCCTTCCTCTTACTCCCTCCCTTCTCTTCTACTACCTACACTGCACAAATATCAAGTAAAAGCCCCTAGATCCCCACTGTCCCTCCTTCCTCTTACTCCCTCCTTTCTCTCTCTACTACCTTACACTGCACAAAATATCAAGTAAAGCCCCTAGATCCCCCACTGTTCCCTCCTTCCTCTTACTCCCTCCCTTTCTCTCTCTACTACCTTACACTGCACAAATATCAAGTAAAGCCCCTAGATCCCCCACTGTTCCCTCTTCCTCTTACTCCTCCCTTTCTCTCTCTACTACCTTACACTGCACAAATATCAAGTAAAGCCCCTAGATCCCCCACTGTTCCCTCCTTCTCTTACCCCCCTTTCTCTCTCACTACCGTACACTGCACAAATATCAAGTAAAGCCCCTAGATCCCCCACTGTTCCCTCCTCCTCTTACTCCCTCCCTTTCTCTCTCTACTACCTTACACTGCACAAATATCAGTAAAGCCCCTAGATCCCACTTGTTCCCTCCTTCCTTACTCCCTCCCTTTCTCTCTCTAGACCTTCACTGCACAAATATACAGTAAGCCCTAGGCCCCCGCTTCCTCTCCTCTTACTCCACTCCCTCCTCTCGATACTCACGCTACACTGCACAAATATACATAAACCCCTAGATTCCCCACTGTTCCCTCCTCCTCTGACTCCCTCCTTTCCTAATTCTATACCTTACACGACCAAATTAAAGTAAAGCCCCTAGATCCCACTGTTCCCTCCTTCTTTTGAGTCCTGTCCGTATTCTCTCTACTACCTTACACTGCACATAATTCAAGTAAAGCCCTCGACCCCCACTGTTCCTCCTGTCCTCTACTCCCTGCCGGTTCTCTCCTATACCTTACATGCACAAATATCAAGTAAAGCCCCTAGATCCCCCACTGTTCCCTCCTTCCTCTTACTCCCTCCCTTTCTCTCTCTACTACCTTACACTGCACAAATATCAAGTAAAGCCCCTAGATCCCCCACTGTTCCCTCCTTCCTCTTACTCCCTCCCTTTCTCTCTCTACTACCTTACACTGCACAAAATATCAAGTAAAGCAACAGAATAACGCATTGTTTGGCCTAAAAATCTTACTCTTCCTCCTCCCAGCTGCCTGCACACACGTCCTGCCCCCTCGCTGGCTCGCTCTCGACTGTCGCTCGTCCCGGAATACTCGAGGAACTCGACACTGCTTCGAAACTAAACCTTTACCCTTATTTCCCTTCCCATGTCCGACTTGTTGAGCTTTGGCCAATAATTCTTGACCTGTAACGTTATCCAAATCTTAAATGTTAGTAAATGGGAGTTAGTATAGTGTTGTAGAGTTTTGTAGTATTTTTAAAGCTTATATTGATAGTGTTCGTTAGTGCTTCGAACTCGTTAACAAAGTCGCAAATGATTGTGGGTAGGATATCATTTTTTTTTTTTTTTTTTTGCTACGTAGTTTGTGGGTTGTTAAAGGACTGGATTGCTTTGTAAGCAGTGGCGTATACATAGGATTCTCATGGGGGGGGGGGGTACGTGTCCCCTCCGGTAGCTACGCCACTGCCTCCCCTCCCCCCTTCTCTCTCACTCTCGTCAATAAAGTTTAAGAATTTTGTATTTCTATGAAAAATTGGTAATGAATGCTGAAATTCCTGACATTATTCGAGAATTTTCAAAATTCCCCCCGGACGCTGATTTTGACACCAAGTTTCCGGACATGTCCGGGAAATTCCGGACATATGGCAACCCTACTGTAGTACAATCTGATAAGGCTTACTGCTTATCATACGGGATTTACAAAGGACAGAGTTACTATGTACTATCTCTGACTACGGTTCCCGGGAACTGCCCTAATGGGACGGCCTGACATAGGCGGCTCCGTTGATCGCCGTCCCTGCACACCCTTTCCTCAAGTGACATCAGTCCACATCCATCTTGACTATAGTCGCTGCACGTTAAGCTGGTGAAAATTGGGACCTCTCACTCCCCCCTTCCAAACACACAGGATTGGCTGAGGTGTTGGGGATTTAGGGCGGAACTTGGGAGTAAGGCATTCTCACCCAACACCTCAGCCAATCCCTGCGTTCGGGAGGGAGGAAGTAAAGGTGGCCCAATTTTGCCACTAACGTGCAGCGATTTATATATATATATATATATATATATATATATATATATATATAATATATATATAAGCTGTAATCATTAGGGACCATTGTGAATGGGTGATGAATGCTCTCTGCCTCACAATCCTCTAATAATTGAATCTTCCTGTTTTACCGTTCAGATTTTCCCATAATATCTTGAGGTTAGACGGTCGATGATTACGCTTCCAATTCTTATTGTCAGCGTTCATCAATTTAAAAATTTGCGGCATGATTGTTTTACGCCATGGTATGCTCTGCCTGGACAGCCTCAGCAGTGGACAGGCAACACCCAGTTTGGGCTGAGGGCCTAGGTGGATTGCCACCCATGGCTAAAAAAAAAACAAGCTCCACCCGCTATCAAGAATATATTGGCTAATGCTGCTGATTACTTTACATAATTACTTGTTGTGGTGTGCTGTTATGACGATGTGAGGGGTGACGGTATGTTGGATAAATAGTAGGGACACTGTTGGGGCAAATCTAGCGTGAGGTGGGTAAGGTAGGCTGGGTGGTGGGGGTAGGAAGGCAGGTAGGTAAAACGGGGATAAAAATCTGTAAGGGGTAGGCTATGGAGGGGAAAGTCAGGAAGGGTAGGATTGGGTATAAGGCGCTGGTGGCAGGACAAAATGCCTCCAAAAATCTAACAGCCCTCCCCCCCCAAGTGATCCAGCAGACACACTCATATCAAAGCTAAATTCTAAGAATGTAGTAGTAGTATTGTATTGGATAGTAGTTGTATATACAAGTATAGTAGTAGTCATTAAATAGTAGTTATCAATTAAATTATGGAAAAATAAATATCAATAAAGTAACAAAAATTACACTTGCCTCCATAGCTCAACCCTTTCTCGTATAAATCCCTTTTCCTCCATGTTCACGTTTGCAGTAACCCGCGTAGTCCTGTCATCCAAAGAGCCATGGAGGGAGCACGCAAAAGATGCCGACAACCTGGGGGAGGAAACATTATTAATTATTTTTAGGACCAAATGAATCCAAGCACTTCACTCTTACATAATAAAAACAAAGCTATCACAATAAAACAAACCAAACATGTTGCAGAGGTAAGCATATTGGGACCCTAGGGTTGCACCGAAGGGGACGCCAAGTGGGGCCATGCCCCCCCCCCCCCCCCCGAACGAAATTTACTTCCTTGTAAGAAAATCAGAAACTACGAAACAGTCAGTAAAAGAAAATTAATAAATGGAAATGAAAGACTCACACGACATAACACCTCCATGACACAAAACAACCACAGCCACTCAACTCCCATCCCGGTTTATTGTATTAAACTCCTGGAGGCCCAGATACTGTAATTTCCATGTTAATTTGGCCTATCATAGAAATTTTTTAGTGAATATAAGCAATATTTTATAGATATGACATGTTAGTGTCTGTCGACAAATAATTGGGTATATAAGTGACCTTTCGTAATTTCTTTTTTACAGACAATTTTTTATGCAAAGGACAAGATCTGGGCGTTGGAAGTGGGTAAGGGGAGTTAAGGGGGGCAACCCACAAGCACAGGAAAGCTGTGTTGAGTGAAGGGGTTAAGGGGGGTAAGGGCGGCAAACCCAGCACAGGACAGATCGGGCGTGAAGGGTTTAAGGGGGTTAAGGGGGGCAACTCAAGACCACAGGAAAGATCGGGGCGTGAAGGGATTAAGGGGTAAGGGCGGAAACCCAAGCACAAGGAAAGATCGGGCGTGAATGGGTTAAAGGGGGTTAAGGGGGGCAAAACCCAAGCACAGGAAAGATCTGGCGTGAAGGGGTTAAGGGGTTAAGGGGCAACCAAGCACAGGAAAGATCTGGAGGTGAAGGGGTTAAGGTGTTAATGGGGGGGCAAACCCAAGGACACAGGAAAGAATGGGGCTGTCGAAGGGGCGGTTGTGGAGGGTTACAGTTTGGGTAGGGGGTTATTATTATGTTGTGGCAACCCAAGCACAGGAAAGATCTGGATGGAAGGGGTTAAAGGGGGTTAAGGGGGGGCAACCCAATCACAGGAAAAGATTCTGGGCGTGAAGGGGTTAAGGTGGGTTAAGGGGGGCAACCCAAGCCACAGGAAAGATCGGGCCGGAAGGGGTTTAAGGGTGTAAGGGGTGGCCAACACAAGCACAGGGAAAGATCTGGGCATGTAAGGGGGTAAGGGGGGTAATGGTGCGGCCAACCCAAGACATGGAAAGACTGGGCGTGAAGGGGGTAAAGGGGGTTAAGGGGGGCAACCAAGCACAGGAAAGAATCCGGGGCGTGAAGGGGTTAAGGGGTTAAGGGCGGCAACACAAGCACAGGAAAGATCGGGCGGAAGGGGAAGGGGGTTTAATTGTTGTGGGCAACCAAGCAAAGGAAAGATCGGGCGGAAGGTGTTATTAAGGGGACAGGGGGGCAAACCCAAGCAAGGAAAGATCTGGGCGTGAAGGGTTAAGGCGGGTTAAGGGGGTTAGGGGGTTAAAGCAACACAAGCAATTGGGCTAAAATATCACGTGTATGGATTAGTGTGTTTTCGGAGAACGTGATGTTCTGGCGCTGGGATGCCCAGCGGGTATTTAATACACTGGCGAGAGGCTTTAAGCCTTTTAAATCTGTTAAATGACCTAACAATTTAAAGGTCAATGAAGAAGAACAGGTACTTGTCGCGAGATAACGAACTGAATGCATTTGTGATAGCGGATTTACAGGAGTCAGTGAAAAAAGTGGCATGCTTCGCCGTAGGAACTTAATCATTTATAGGGAAAACAAATAGATAAAAACAACGAAAATTAAGATAAAACGACTCTCAGTAGGATAGAAAACTTATAAGCAACAAAAAATATAGAAGGAACATCAGTGTCACAAAAACACACAATGGCAAGCTGGTGCAATTGCGATAAAACGGTGGCAGCTGTAAGACTCTGCAGAGGTCGACGTCGTATGCTTCAAATACGCAGGTTGTCATGGGTGTACGGGGACTCGAGTGCCTACAAAGCTGTGTGTGATCTTTAAGACGGCCAAGCAATGCCTTGCTATGCCTTAGTAATTATGAAATTTTTATTTTAAAAACCATTAATGCCTTATTTTTTGTATTTTATTGAGTGAATAAGTAAATTAAAACGTCATTGTAAAATTATTATATGATCACCACAAAAAGAAGGGAGGAGAAATGTCATGTTTGAATAAAAAGCCTTGAAACTCAAAACGAGTTTTTTTCTACTCAACTTTTTCTAAGGGCCTGACTTCCACTACTCTGGATTGCGGGTCTGCTTTGCATTTCGAAATAAAACATAGTAAGATCTTTATACAAAGTAATTCTAGTAGTAGATGCAAGTACCAAGTAGATTGCATTTAGTATTGCAGGCATGGATGTAAATTACATGTCTCATACGTGGTCAAAAAAGGGGCTAAACAATAAAATAAAAAAACGAGAAAAAGACAGTAAGCTAAAAAAAAAATCGTCATTTACAACACGTTGTTAGCAAATTCCCGATGCTTTGCAAGATGAGGTAAGCCTAAAACACGATGCCGTGAAAATATAAGATATTGATGATATGAGTGTCTCCAATAAGCACTTTAATAACGGCAAAAATAGGTTTTTTTCGATTTTTAATTCGAAATAAAAAAATAGAATAAAATAAAACATCATCATATAGTAACAAAATTCTCAAGAAAATAGCATAGGATATGGATAGGCTGTGTGAGTCTCGGAGGATATCCTAAAAATAAGAAATCTGTGGTGACTACCCCTGAATGCCAATGCACCAAAACCCTAGGTCGAAAGCACAATGTACGACAGGCCCCAAGGCACACAAACCTGGTCCAATGCACCACTATAGCGGGGATTTTTGTAACTTCTCTTTTTTTTGCCCTTGGCCAGTGATGTTATGTATAAAAAATGACAAAAAACAATATAAATAAACCTTATGGGTCCCAATGCACCAACTTACAAGGCCAGTGGTATTCAGGTGCTATACTTACTAGGATTTCATTGGCCACGTGCCCAACCTTCCAGCTCTCATAGTATATATATGTATTTTACCACAGCGATAGACAGATTCCCTCAGACGCTAAAGCACAGAACTCCATAAATCCTCAAATACCTGTTACTACCTTTGTTATTAAATGCTTAAATTAATTCTATTTTCAATAAAGACCCAAAATAGCTTCAGATTTGCACATATGTATCTTATATAATAAAAGCGATAGGTGTGTGTGGGGTCGGTGGGTGTGGGTGTGGTGTCGTGTGTGTGTGTGTGTGTGTGTGTGGTGTGTGTGTGTGTGGTGGTGTTTGTGTGTGTGTGTGTGTGTGTGTGTGTGTGTGTGTGTGTGAATAGTAAGTAAGTAAGTAAGTAAGTAAGTTTATTCCATACTGTAAATATATACATCAGTAAATTACATAAAAAGTGGTCGTTGGCACGGTCTGCGATGCCAAGGCTCCCTGACAGACATGTTCAGAATAAGTATATGGCGAGTCTGAATCAGTTGGCTGTTGTTCCTGTAGAAAAAATATACTACTTTGAATATATCGTGAAAAAAAAAAAAAACATAATTACATTATACCATCTATACAACATTATACACAACAGACATCACACTAGCATATAGTACACACAACACTACATATTACACATATATGCCAACATAACATACCACAACATTACAATACATACACACACACACGCAACTAACGTCATACTATGTCCCAATTCATCCATATATATGCAAAACCCCCCCCCCCCCCCCCCCAAATATAAATATACATTATATGAAAAAATCAAATCAAGAACTTCGTAACCTATGGCTATCCAATACATACTTTATACCTTATAATACTACTACTATGAACAGAAAATACTACACTATGACTAAACCACATACCAAACTACATACATAAATACTATACATGTTACATGTATGGCATCTTAAATGTACATGAAATACATATTCTACCTATCACTCGTGGGATGTTTGTGAGGTCTGAAGACAAGGAAATGATTTTTTACTCTCCTCTTGAATTCAAAAAAGCTGATATTATTTGTAAGTAGTTTTATGGGTGTAGGCAGAGCATTCCATAGTTGAGGACCAAAGCAAATTATGCTGTTCTTAAAGAGTGTTGTACGGAACTGTGGACATACTAAATTCATATTGCTTCCTCTGGTTCCATGCGTTGATTCTACAAACTTATAAATAGAAGTACCTGGAGCATTTTTTATATTTTTAAACATGAAGTAAGAACAAAACATTTATGAATTTTAAAAAAATCAAGAAGTTTATTGTCTGAATATAAAGAAGCTGTTGAATCAAATTTACCCATAAAAAATATGCATCTAAAAATTTTGTTTTGTATTACTTTTAATTTTCTTGGGAAAGAAGGCCAAGTAAAAGCCCATATAGGCACACAGTAAATGAGATGGGGGTAACACAGGGTGTAGTAGATACTTATCATGGCTTCAGCTGTTAGATAATTACGGACTTTATACAATATACCACACATTCTAGAGAGTTTTGATATATGCTATCTATATGAAGGTTCCAATTCAGATTTTCATCAATAATGACACCAAGAAATTTTGTATGGTTACACATTGTAGAATTTTACCGTCAAGCAATAGTGGAGGTATGTGATTTCTTATGGACCGATTTGAAAAAAATATAATTAGTTTTGGTTATATTGATCTTAGTTTGTTTACTTTTATCCAGTCATTTATTAATGTAACTCTGTTATCAGATTTGAATGGAGACTGTGTATATCATTATCTTCCAGCAGCAAGTTTGTATCATCGGCATATATGGTAAATCTAAATTTAGAGCTGGCATTTACTATATCATCAATGTATATAAGAAAAGTGTTGGTCCTAAAATTGATCCCTGTGGTACACCTGCAGATATAGAGTTAAAGCAAGAATATTTTGTGTTGCAGTATACAGCCTGTGACCTATTAGTAACATAATTTTCAAATAATTTCAGCGGTACACCTCTGATTCCTATTGCTTTAATTTATCCGTAGTATGTGATGATTTATTGTATCAAACGCTTTTGACAAATCCATAAAAACTCCTACAACATGTAATTTTTTTCCCAAGCTGTTATATATATTGGTAAACTGTAGTATTGCAGACTCTGTTGAATGGTTAGTACGAAACCATGTTGATATCCAGAGAGTAGGTTATTGTTCTCTAAATAGTTTTTTCAAGCGAGTGGATATAGCTTTTTAAAATATTTTGCTGAATGCTGGCAGTATTGATATAGGTCGATAGTTATTGATATCACTCCTGCTACCTGTTCTGTGTATAGGGATAACTTTTGCCGTTTTTAATTTGTTCGGGAAGATTCCAGTTTTTAAAGTAAGGTTGATGATGTGAGTCAAAGGTGTAGATAATAGTGTGGATGTTTTGTCTTATAATTTTGGGAGATATATCGTCATATCCAGGTGTATCAGTTTTAAGGGCGCGCAAATAGTCATCTATTTCCTTATGGTTTGCTGGAGGTAGATACATTAAGAATAAAGGAGGATCATTCAAATAGCGATGGTAATCTTCATTTGGTATATCTTCATGGCTGTTTTGAATTTTTAAGAAATGATCATTAAATATATTTGAGGTGTCAGGGCAGAATGGTTTTAACTCAATTGTGTGATCATTTAAGTGAGAATTTCTACCAAGTATTGAATTTATCGATTTCCAATGAGATTAGGGTTACCTTGGTTTCTTTTAACATGTCTCTGTAATTTTTATTTTTTCGCTGCTCTTAATATTGATGTTAATTTATTTCTGTAGTGTCTGTATTGTTCTCTATATGTTAAAGGCCATTTATTTGCTAGTCGCTCTAATCTTTTTCTTTCTTTTATGCTGTTTCGCAAAGCTGATGTAACATATGGACTTCGTTCTTTTTTTGCATTAATTCTAATTCTTCTTACAGGGAAATGTTTCTGAAATATATAATCAAATTTATTGAGGAAAAAAATCATAAGACTTATTTGGGCAGTTTGCCTCTAAAACATCGTTCCAGCTTACCTCCGCCAGATCATTACAAATGTTCTGTAACGCAGTCTGTGTTAAGACTCTTTTGTTGATATATACTTGTTTGCATTTACCTGTACTGTGATCTGTGAACTGAGAAACGACTGGAAAGTGATCTGTGATATCTGTCTGTATTATATAATTGCTAATGTTTGTTTCTGGTTGCGACACCCAAATATGGTCAATCAAAGTGGCAGAGGCACCTGTTTTCTCTGGTCGGTCTGGTGATTAAAGGAAAAAGTGAGAAAGAGTACATTAAATTGATGCACTCAGAGACATTCCTATCATAATGTTTTAACAAATCAAGGTTAAATTCTCCAAAAACATAGATACCATCATACCTTTTCTCATTTGCTGTAGAAAATATATCATTTAGTCTATTTAAGAAATTATCAACATTGCCACTAGGAGGCCTATATATACATATATATAAATACTTCTTGTCTGCGTGGATACATATAACACCTAAACACTCTATGTAAGGCTCAACGAAGGAAAAATCATTAGACAAGCTAGAATTATAGTCACTAAAATATACATAGCTACGCCACCGCCATTCCTGTTTCTACATTTGCTGAACAAAATTTTAACCAGGCAACTGATATAATGGAATAAGGTCATGGTCTAATCTAGTTTCTGTAAAACCTATAACATTAATGTTTACACATGCATTAACTAAAATTAAGTCCCACAAATGATTGGATATTGGTTGGTATAGAACGTATGTTCATACTGAAAAGTGTTGTAGTTGTATTACTATCTGCATTAATAGAAGAAAAAGAATCAAGAAATATATAATCTGATTTGGGGACATTTAAGTATCTTGATCGTAAGCAAGACTGAGTAACATCTAAATCACGGTTATATTTGTCATCTAGTTTCAGAAAATGGATCAAATGACTTGCTCAGCTGAGATAGACTGTCAGAAGTAAGTAGAGTAATTAGATCATCATTGTTTATATACGCAAAAGGTAGTTCAGAAGAATATGATGTTAGTGGCATAGTTAGTTTTGCTGAATTATGTTCAATGTGAAATATAGTTGGTGCTTACTTCTTCTTGTTGCGATCTCTGAGATCCATTCTGGTCTTACTTGACCATTTGGAGTGCCACCCAGCGCACCTGTATCGTGTGCACCACATCGCCACCAGCTGCACCACCACCACTGCTCTGGGTCGTGTCGCGGGAACCAGCACCAGCAGCAGCACACGCCGTATCTCCAGCACCAGCAGAAGCTCCACTCGCAGCCTCCGTAGTCCCAGGCGGCACGTGTCTAGCACCAGCAGCAGCACGCGCCGTATCTCCAGCACCAGCAGAAGCTCCACTCGCAGCCTCCGCAGTCCCAGGCGGCACGTGTCCAGCACCACGTGCGGGTTCACCACCGTCTGACATCCCAGCAGATGGAGCGCTCTTCGAGCCACCAGCACCACCGCCTGAGGGTGCGCCACCAGCGGTAGTGTAGAACTGACTCTGTCTGTCTTTAATCACAAGCTTGGTATGTTTGAAGAAAGCAATTTTTCCATCTAATCTTGCTTGCTTCAGAATAGGTAGTTGGTTCCTTACTATCTCTTGTGAACCGGGGCAAAGATCTTCGTTGATATAAATGCCTGTACCTTTTAGCTTTCTGGCATTTCTCATTACTGTTTCACGATCTCCAACTTATCGAACCTCGCAATCACTGTACGAGGATTCGATCTTCCAACTAGTCCAACCCTGTGCGCTCGTTCAAGGTTGATTGGTGGTAGTTGAAGCTTGTCTTGGAGTAGCGTTTCCACTTGTTTGGCAGTTTTGTTCCCATGTTTCTCCCCTTTTCTAGTTCTTTCATGCCACTGATACGTAAGTTGTTCGCCGACTGTAGTCTTCTTGATAATTAGTGCGTTGCACTAGTTCTTCAACACGTACCTTAAGGTTTTGGATTGTTGTTTGTTTCTCGCCATCTGTCTTCCGAACTGTCCTCAGTTCGCCTCGCAAATCAGTTACTTCAGCCTGAGTAAACTCCAGACTTCTAGTCAGTTCACTTATCCTTGTTTCCATGGTAGAAATTCTTGACGTAAACTGATCAACAACAACGTCCAAGGCACTTCTAAAAGTCTGATTTTGAGAGTCAAGCAGCACTTTCAGTGTAGTAGGATCCATGGTAAATTGATTGGCGATAGTTAGGGGAGCGGTTAAGGAGTCGTCCGCTCTCTTCCGCAGCACAACAAAGAGTGCTGTGTGTGTGTGTGTGTGTGTGTGTGTGTGTGTGTGTGTGTGTGTGTGCGTGTGCGTGCGTGCGTGCGTGCGTGCGTGCGTGCGTGCGTGCGTGCGTGCGTGCGTGCGTGCGTGTGTGTGTGTGTGGTGTGTGTGTGTGTGTTTATATAACTGTGTAACGGATCATCCGAATATATGATGGAATTGAAGAGATAAAACAGTGGTACATAATATAAGATGATATGAAATGGAACAGCTAGAAAGGAGGGAATGATAATAAAGAGAATAGTGAAGAGGAGAGATGAAATAGGAGAAGAGATACATGAAGAAAGGATGTAGAAGAGAAGAAGAGATTAGAGAGATGAGAGATAAAATGCAGAAAAGGATGCAGGAAAAGACAATAGACGGAAGAGTAATAGAAAAATATGGAAGAGAATTGCAAGGAAGGGAAAGAAGTGAGGAGGGGAGGAGAAAGAAGGAAGTGGAGCGGAAAAGAAGAGGAGGAGAATGGAAATGTGTGCAAGGAATAGAGACTAGCAGACAGAATAGAGGAGAAAAGGAAGAAGGGAGGAGACAGAGGAGAAGAATAGCGGAGAAAGGCATGGGAAACACTTGAAACACTTGAAACACTTTAATATGTTACCATAATACATACGTAATAAAGTATATAACATAATTTGTGTAAGCAGCCCATACGAAGCCATACGGCTATTCGGGCAGCATCTCTGTAGTTTACAAACAAGTTTATCTAGGACGTCAGTAGCAATTACATAAAAGAAGAAGAAAAAAAGAAAACAAAAAGAAAAACAAGGTAAAACAAAAAAAACAAAAACAAAAAACAGGAGAAGTACATAGACAATTGCTCAAAAATTAATTTGTAGAATGCTAATAAAATGTATTGTTGGCACTATAATAAATCTACATGACCATCATTGGAAATATATTAGAACAAATATTAGAACAAATATTAGAACAAATATCTTGTCAGTATGGGACAAAAATAAACTTTTGTATTGCCTTTTAAATGAACATAATGTTGGTAGGGTCTTAACAGAGTCGGGTATATATTCCATATCTTGGGACAGAGTAGGCTAGTGAGTGTTGAAAAACTGTCAGGTTATGTTGTGGTACACGGAGGTGTTCACAGTGCGGGTGGGGTAGTTATGGTTGAGGGAGCAAGTAATATAATGACCACCAGTACTAATTTGTGCATATATATTCAATCTGTAATTTGTTTATGTCAAATAATTTCAAGATGTTCATATTCTTAAATAAAGGGGTGGGAGTATGATCAAATTAGCCCGAATTGTAATGATCTAATATTTTCTTTGTAGCCGGAACAGGGGAAGTAAATGAGTGGGATATGTGTTGCACCAGACTGGAGTACATATTGAAAGTGTGGCAATACATGGGCATTATAGAGAATTTAAGTATATTATTAGGCTAATAAGGTCTCTAATTTGATATAATAGAGATACGATTTAGAATTTAGACAAATTCATAATGTGTGGTTTAAAGGATATGTTATATCAAAAGTTACACCAGTAGTTTGTGTTGGTTAGTTCTGTTGATGACATTGTTGTGTATAACAGAGAGGAAGAATTTAGTGGGGCTTAGTCGCCTAGTTAGGGAGCAAAATAAGAGTAAATGAAGGAGGGAGAAAGAATACGAAGAGGAGAAGAGAACGAAGTATAGTAGGAGAATCAGGTGAGAGAGAGAGAGAGAGAGAGAGAGAGAGAGAGAGAGAGAGAGAGAGGAGAGAGAGAGAGAGAGAGGGCAGAGTATGAGAAGAGAGAGAGAGGAGAGAGAGGAGAGAGGAGAGAGAGAGATGGAGAGAGGAAAAAGAGAGAGAGAGACCATCTGGGAACGGAAAAAATAATTGCTAGGAAAAAAAACATGAAAACTGGGAATGCAAACATGACAACACATGCTCAAAAACCGGCTCAGGGCACTGCAGTAGCCAAATACACCACCACCAAGGAGATTACTTCCTCCTCCTCTTCCTCGTGTGTGTGGTGGGACGGAGGGGGAGGAGGAGGGGAAAGGGATAGGGTGTGTGTAGTGTGTGAGGGCCCAGCTTTACCCAAAGATCGGTCACTCAGTTCTAAGTTCTTTCCGAGAGGGTAACGGCTGGCGTTCACGTGTCCAGCGCGTGAGCAAGGCCATGGTGGACTGTCCTTATATCGCTCTATAGGAATGCGAGTCCCTGATTGGTGGAGAGCTGGAGGCGGCAACCAATCACTGGCCGGGATTACTCAGAGGAAGGCGGCGGTGGGTGAGGCTGGAGATGGCGCGGGTTCCAAGACAGAATGGAGTAAAGACGATGTGGTGGTAAGGGTGGAAATGCCTTCACATATCCATGCACACTAAGCCTTCAGTGCGTGATTTATTGTTTTATACCAACTCAACATTATTCTGTACTATGAAGGTGTTGGTGCGCCCAGCAGATTGGAACCAATGAGGTTGGAGTTGAGTGGTGAGGAAAAGACGCTACATAAGAGTCATTATTCCGTATTTACTCATGTGTATTGTTCCTTAACGACCACGAGGGTGAACCTCCAAGCTACGATACCTAGGACGGCGTTTCTTACCTTAATACAGCCAGCCCTGGTCAAATGACGCGAGAGGTGTGAGTAAGGATCTGACGGCATGACCAACCCAAGGAAGGTTTTGTCACGCTCTCAGAAGCCGCGCTCTGGCAGCTCTCCCCAGGGGATGAAGACACAGCCACTGAAGCGAAGGGCTGAGTCCCAAGAACACGAGGAGGGGCAACTTGGCCCTGTGATTAAGAAACGCAGGCCTACGCTTCTGCCTGAGAGAGAGGCCACAAAAAGGCCTTGCCGCAAGCGACAGCTGGCGCCTGGCCGCGGCGAGTCTCCGGTGGCGACGAAGAGGCCGCGGTGTGGCGGCGAGCCCATGAAGGAGCCAGCCGCCAACTCCCTGGAGAGGGAATTGTACGACTTGTTTCAACAACAGTCGTCGTCGGCCTCTGGGACTGAATGTTCGTCTTGGACAGCGAAGAGGCAGACGGAACAATGCGTGAAAACTCCGTCTTTTATTCGCAAATTAATCGAGAAGAAGAAGACAAAACACGCCGGTAAAACTGAACACGATCAAAACAAACAAAGAACAAAGCCACGTAAAAAAACGCCATTTCGCCCCGTCGCAACGCCCAGCCAAAGACTGGCGTGGACAGGAAGGTAAAGGCAACAAGCACGGTGTCCGTCAAGGAGCGGCGCGCCATGTTTCGTCTGCGCCTACATGACGTCAGCCTCCTGCAGCAGCGCGAGGTGGAAGCCATGAGTCAACTGTACTGCCAAGATTTAGGCGCCGGCACGTACGGCTCGTGTTGTCTGGTGCGGGATCCAGACACGCACGACGAGCTCGTTGTTAAAAAGTTTCTTGGCAATGCAGCGTTGAACGGGCTGGTCGAGGAGGCGATCAGCCTGCAGGCAGCGAGTATGCCCGGCGTGCAGCGGCTCTTCGGCGTCTGCGTCAAGACGCGGCAGCTGGTCACGTATTACGCCGGCAACACCGCCAACGCGTTCTTCGAGGGGCCTGCACCGTTTGTAGACATCATTAAGGTGTTTCTGCAGGTGTCCCGGACGCTGCAACGCATGGTGGAGCGAGGCTTTGCACACAACGATATCAAGGGCAATAATATCTGTGTTGTCGTGAAGGAGAAAGCGCCCATAGCAACGGTCATTGACCTTGGCCTCACCAAGCCGCTGGGCACCGAACGCATCTACGCCAAGACGTGCCACACGGCGCGCTTCCCGTGGATCGCGCCGGAGCTGTTGCTCTACACCGCGCCCTGCAGCGAGGCCAGCGACGTGTACGGCCTGGCACTCCTGATTGAGAACACTCTAGGGCTGCACCCGGGACAGCCCCTTCACCCCTGGCTGGCCGAACTGGTGGCGTGGGTGCGCGGGGCTCGAAGCCGTGACCCCAGCCAGCGGCCGGGCCTGGTAGCTCTCATCGCGGTGCTGAAGGAGGTGCTGCAATGGGCCAAGGACATCCCGAGCCTCAGCGTCAGCGAGGTAAGCGTGCTGGTGCTGTTTACCAGCACGAGCAGCGAGAGTGCGGCCTCCACGCGCCGCCACGCACGGGGTAAACAAGGCAACAAGGCAAACAGAAACAGAAAGCGTGACTTGCCTTGAGGAGACAAAATACAACAGCAGTGGAGGGTCAACATGAACCTGTATGGCGTGGCAAGGAACGCACGCCATGCATCCTGAAGCCTTTCATCCTCACCGCTAACAAGCCTTCAATCACTTCATCGCAGTGACTCCCACACTGTCACTGCCTTGTGCCACACCCACGCCTTCACTCCTGCCACTTCACATGGCTGAATGTCTAGCATTTCTATTACTGTATGACTACTGATAAATATTGTTATTCTCAATATTATTTATATCGGTATCTCTACTACTACTATTATCATTATTATAATCATTATATTATTATTCACTTTTTTCTTTCTTTAGTGCTATTAATTTCATCATTTCAGTATATATATATATATATATATATATATATATATATATATATATATATATATATAATATATATATTCTCTCTCTCTCTCTCTCTCTCTCTCTCTCTCTCTCTCTCTCTCTCTCTCTCTCTCTCTCTCTCTCTCTCTCTCTCTCTCTCTCATTCCTTCAACAAAATGACGTTCCCCCACGGGCCGGATACGAAAGGTCGGATATGCAGTTGCCTTCAGATAATTGGATGCCCAGATATGCACCTTCGGATTCTTCAAATTTTGTTGTTTTGTCATTTCAGATAATTGAATTTTTTCTTTTTTCTCTCTTTCCTTTTTTTCGTGCAAACATTATTTTTCTGAGGTGGATTTTTCTCATTTCATTATTCGTATTTTTTTCTTAGGTTTTCTGTGTTTTATATTTGTTTATTTTTAGGTTTTTTGTTTTCGTGTTGTGTTTTATTGCATTTCCATTTCATGAGTTGTTTCGTTTTGCCTCGGAGTCTTGTCTTGTATATTGCAATGGTGTCTTTCAGATCTTGATGGATTATTGTCATGTCCTTGTAACTCTCTCTCTCTCTCTCTCTCTCTCTCTCTCTCTCTCTCTCTCTCTCTCTCTCTCTCTCTCTCTACCCGCCAGGGTGGCGCGGTTGGTAGAATCACGGACTGGTGTTGCAGAGTCCCTGCGCCATTTGGTCAGCGGTTCGAGTCCACCAAATTCGTCCTGGTGTGGTGGCGCTTTGTATAGTCAATAACCTTGTAGTTGGTACTTGCAAAGTGTCTAGATAGGATCAAAGCATCTTATCTTATCTTATCTTATCTCTCTCTCTCTCTCTCTCTCTCTCTCTCTCTCTCTCTCTCTCTCTCTCTCTCTCTCTCTCTCTCTCTCTCTCTCTCTCTCTCTCTCTCTCTCTCTCTCTCTCCTCTCCACACTTTTGTTCCCTTGTCTTTCTTGTATGTGTTTATATTTTGTTTTCCTTTCCTTTCCCTTGCTCTTTCTTTGTCTCTTAGTTTTCACAATTCCCTTTCTCTACTCCCTTCCTCTTTCCCTTCCTTTCTTCCCTTCCCTTTCTTATTTCGTTCCCTTCTTCCCTTTTTCCCTCCCTCTCACAATTCTCTTCCCTTCCTTCTTCCCTTTTTCCCTTTCTTTCTTCCCTCCCTTCTCTTCTTCCATTCCTTCTTCCATTTTTCCCTTCCCTTCTTCCCGTTTTCCCTTC
Source organism: Chionoecetes opilio (assembly GCA_016584305.1). Lineage (NCBI taxonomy): Eukaryota > Metazoa > Arthropoda > Malacostraca > Decapoda > Majidae > Chionoecetes > Chionoecetes opilio. Next base: position 109,324 of record JACEEZ010000788.1, on the reverse strand, counting down.
CTTCTTCCATTTATCCCTTTCCTTCTTCCCTTCCTTCCTCCCTTCCCTTCTTCCCTTTTTCCCTTCCCTTCTACACTTTTCCCTTTCTTTACACTTTTTGTTCTGTTTACAGACGTGTGGTGGCGTTAATACTTACATTTATAGCCATAATATGACACAGATGAAGACACAAAATGACACAGACTCTCCAGATAGCCCCTTCTAACTTTCCTGAAATCATGGATGTAGAAATGTAAGTATTAACGCCACCACACGTCTGTAAACAGAAAAAAAAGTTGTCCTGGCGACTTTACTGTTGTCTACGGTACATTTCTACATCCATGATTTCAGGAAAGTTAAAAGGGGCTATCTGGAGAGTCTGTGTCATTTTGTGTCTTCATCTGTGTCATAGTAGAGCTATAAAGGAACCAATTACAAAAATATATACAAAGTGGCTACCAACAATAGAGTCGCCATCTAGTGTTTATTTACTGAGTGTCGTACCGCTGTCGTCGTCGCCCGAAAAAAAAACGCGTAGCGAAATTTGAAACCGTCTATATTTGCAGATACAAAACATAAAACAACGCTGAAACAGGGTAGATTATACAGTCATGATATAAACTACTGTGTATCATATTCAGTGGCACATAAAAATCAGTAGTGATGCTATAATTCGTTATATTTGGCGGCTGGCGACATGACTGCAGGTGGCGACTTTACTGTTATCTACGGTAGTGGACAAGGATACTAAACAGGTCATATCTAAAAAAAATTGCTTACAGTCACTAAAAATCGTCTAATGGTACCCAAATTACAATGGAAATTACGTTCTGGGTCTCAAGAGGTTAAAGGGATGCATATCATTCCTGAGTATTCTAATTTAAAAAAAAGACAGTAGGCAAGTAATCTAAGGGTTATTTAATTACTGAGTATTTGAATTTAACTTGGTCGTCTATACTGTCTTAGTTTCTGTAGTGTTTATGCCTGGCTGGGAATAGCCTTGGGAATAACAGTGAGGGGTACTACTAGCCTCAATAGTAATACATTAATATGCAAGACATTTGTTTTTATTTCTAGCAATTATACCGTCTGCTTTCTATGTTTGGCACTATTTAGTTTTTTAATTGCATTGGGAAGTATATGTGAGGTCCAATACAGTAATATACAAAGTGATTTTAATAATAGTACACTAGTAATAATACACAATAGTAATATAAAAATTCATTTAACTATTTTTTTTTATTTCTAGTTATTTTTTCACGTACCTTACATACATTTAGTAGTCGCTCCAAAAATCCTAAGTATAATTGTAATTTCACACGTAGCTTGGTGGGCAATAAAACACATGGTCGCCATGGTTCCTTTATCAGCAAAGGAACCAAGACTTAACCCTTCACATTACTCGCGTATGAATACTTAATGGTTTTTCATAAGAGGCTAACCCGTAATCACCAACGCCAAGCTGCTGGTTTTTTTTGTTTTTTTTACGTTGGAGCCTATAGGTGTAGCGCCTATAGGTGTAGCGCCTATAGGTGTAGCGCCTATAGGTGTAGCGCCTATAGGTGTAGCGCCTATAGGTGTAGCGCCTATAGGTGTAGCGCCTGTGGGCAATTTTGTTTTTCACAAGTAAGAAAATCATCTTGGCTAAAAACTAGAGGCTATAGGCTTTGTTTGTAACAAATCCACACAACCCCAGGCCTACAGTCCACTATAGAAAAAAAATATCTCCATTTGAAGAAAAAAATACTTATTGTCTGCAGGGTAGGGGATGGCAGCTATTGTTTTTTTTTTGTTTTTTTTTTGCCAGTCCCTTTTGATGTTAAAATAATAAACATTTCAATGGTGCCGATTACTTGATAAAACTGCAATTCTTTTATATGAAAACTGTACAATGACATATATTTTTCTCGCGGCATCGTGTTTTCATTGATATTTCAAGCGTATTCCCGAGGGCTTCGGCAAATCATTACCCTTTGTTGTACCGGTAATAACTTATTTCCTCAAACAATACACACCATAATCGTCCTTAGAGGCCACAAAGGTTACTACTCACAGTTAATTTGTATACAACAATATTTTATGTAATAGAAAGCAACTCATCAATGCTTTGTTGGCTCTAAAATAATATATAGTACTAGGAAATAGACGTCCACACTAAAGATGTGGAACGTGTCCAAGCTCGCACAGGCTAAAGTCAACTTTTGAAATACCCTCACCTTAAAATACTGTCTGTCTACTAAAAGTAAAGTTACCAGTAAAATAACTCAAAAACTATGAGGCGTTCGTAAAAATAGTACAGAACATAAAAGATGGAGCTAGTTAAGATCTTTATAATAAGTATTAGTAAAAAAAAAATTGAGTTCAAGTAACCGAGAAAATAGCACTTCTGCGCTTTTTACAAAAACATTAATTTACTCGTAAACTATATGAGATAATGTATTACGGATTGCAGCACTGGATATAACTCATCAACCTTCATAGCTTTGCTTCTATACAGTTCTCTAAGACTAATAATTACGCAGTAAAATGAGGAAAACGTGTTTGACAAAAATCGTCGGCAATATTCAGCGGCCCAGAAATCCATCAAAATATTTCCGCCACCGATCCGTGAATGGCGGCCTGAGCCCTTGCGACAGTGGTGTTACAGTGGCGGGAATACCAGTGAGCCGCGTTAGGAAGCAGGAATAACACGGCAGAGCACATTTAGAGGGAAATTATTAAATCAATAAGTATTTTTTTCCTTTCTTTTCAATAATACTAGGCCAATAGGGTGTTTTTGTGTTTATATATTCTATTATATTGATTTAGACTTATAATTGACGTAAACCGGGTATTGGGTCATGACCTAAGCGGGGTAAGGATAAAAGGGTCGAGATAAAACACAATCATATACTATACTCGTATTCGTAAAAGTCATGGATACTAAGCCCTTGACGGAAAACATTCACTTAATACTAAAAACGCATTTCACTATCATATTTCTAAGTTACTTATTTAACCCTTCACGCCCAGATCTTTCCTTGGCTATATAAAATTGTCTGTTGTTAGCCATACAATTACGAAAAGTAACTGAATATACCAAATTAGCTAGTGGACAAGGATACTAAACATGTTATAGCTATAAATTATTACTTATATTCACTAAAAATCGTCCAATGGTACCCAAATTACAATGGAAATTACGTTCTGGGCCTCAAGGGGTTAAAGTCATGGATATACAACCCTTTGCGAAAATCATTCACTTAATACTAAAAACATCTATTTTCACTATCATATTTTTACGTTAGTTATTTAAGATGACAAAATAGAACCAGAAAATACAAATCTATCTTTCCACATACATAACCTTGACCATATTTTTTGTCATCCCTCTTTTTTTTCTCTTTTTCCTTTTCCTTCCCTCACTCCCCTTCCCTCATTCGTATTCTTTTCGTGGCTACTTTTTTACCGGTCAAACTTTTTCCTTCCCCTCTCTGCTCCCAACCCTGTTTTTACTCATGCCAATTCTTCCCAACACTTTAACTTGCCCTTCTTGCCTTACCTGAACTTCCCGTGTTATTTCCTTCTACACTTCACCCTATCTTGCCCTATCCTGTCATCCCTTTCTACTTCTCTCTCTCTCTCTCTCTCTCTCTCTCTCTCTCTCTCTCTCTCTCTCTCTCTCTCTCTCTCTCTCTCTCTCTCTCTCTCTCTCTCTCTCTCTCTCTCTCTCTCTCTCTCTCTCTCTCTCTCTCTCTCTCTCTCTCTCTCTCTCTCTCTCTCTCTCTCTCCTACGCTACACTCCCCTAACTCCTTTCTTCCTTTCTTTCCTACGCTACACTCTTTTGTCTTCAACTATCAATAAATTGGTATCGCCTTACCACACTGCCCTCTATCCTGTCATCCCTTTCTACACTGTCTTTCTCCTTACTCCTTTCTTCCTTTCTTTTCTACTCTATATACTCTCTCCTTTCTTCAACCATCGATACATATATACAATTTTCACGCACACCTACATGGCGTCTCCTATTGTGGTATTATGGAAAACTCATACGAAGCAAATGTCATATGATTTGGTTCAGATTTTGAGCACATTCCATACTTTTTTTTCATCTTGAAGTTACTCAAAGAGGCTTCACACATGGTCTTGTCCCGCCTGACTCATTCCCACTGCTGTTGTTACACCTTATTTAACCTGTCCTCATAAACTTCCTTCATACACAAGACAGACTGCAAGGGCAAGTATATCAACCAAACCAAAAGCATGGAAAGAACACGCCAAATAGAAGGCAAGTAGAGTGATGCATTTTCACTCACTCACTACTTATATGTTTCTGATTTTTATAAGCATCGTAACGTGTACTCACTCACGGCTCCCTTCATGGAAACAAGAAAACAAGATACAAAAGCAATCCAGACACACACCAAAATAAGGCAGAACATAAACCTTAACGAGCATAGTCAGCCATCGTCCTTTCTCCCTCCTTCACCCCAGTTCGTTGATCATTATTATTATTATTATTATTATCATCAATTCAATTTTCAGCCTCGCAACTTCCCATGTCAATCGAAAGTTACATGGAATTACTATTATTAAAGTCCTGTTGGTAACGTAACAGAATCGAACTTTCCTTATAGCTTGAGGTTCTTTCCTGACGTACAACACCTCAGTACGAAAATATTATTATTATTATCAACAATTCTATTTTCAGCCTCGCAACTTCCATATTAAATCGAACGTTATATCGAGTTACCGCTTTTAAGGTCCTGTTGGTAACTTGAAGTTGTAATGTTCCAATGTTTTTTCCTCACAGTTGTAATGGTTAATCAATTGACAAAAAAACAGGGAATATTATAACTTATGACAAGGTTGGTGGGTGGATGAAAAAAATGCTTATGTGGAAAGATAAACCGATGAATAGAGGCGTACGTACATATACATCCCCAGTGTGTGAATGGCATAGACTGTAAAGATAGACTATCCAATACGTAGATACGCGTCGATTGATTACTTGCAATGTGGAGAGAGAGAGAGAGAGAGAGAGAGAGAGAGAGAGAGAGAGAGAGAGAGAGAGAGAGAGAGAGAGAGAGAGAGAGAGAGAGAGAGAGAGAGAGAGAGAGAGATAAGATAAGATTTTCATCCTATCTAGACACTTTGCAAGTACCAACTACAAGGTTATTGACCATACAAAGCGCCGCCACGTCAGCACGAACTAGGCGGGCTCGAACCGCTGACCGAATGCGCAGGGACTCTGCACATTGCAAGCTCACGTCTCTACCAACCTTGCCACCCTGACGGGCAGAGAGAGAGAGAGAGAGAGAGAGAGAGAGAGAGAGAGAGAGAGAGAGAGAGAGAGAGAGAGAGAGAGAGAGTTTAAAGGCAATTGATGCTTTAAGTTCTGAAAGAGTAGATAGAGCACACACACACACACACACACACACACACAGTCACACACACACACACACACACACATACACACAGTCACACACACACACACACACACACACACACACACACACACACCACAAACACACACACAGTCACACACACACACACACACACACACACACACACACACACACACACACAGTCACACACACACACACACACACACACACACACACACACACACACACACACAGTCACACACACACACACACACACACACACACACACACACACACACACACACACACACACACACACACACACACACACACACACACACACACACACACACGGGTACAGTTCCAAACATAACTTTAGGCCACACATTTGAGCGGCAACCTCGTTAACATGACAAAAGCGGAGCTCGGGCATCCATCCTTCCCTCCCTCCTCCCTCCCGCCTTGTCTTCCTTCCTCACGCAATACAAGTTGTCTTCACTAAGTTGATAGGCGGTAAGATTAAGGTATAGATAAAATATGGGTTTCACGAATACAAAACTTTCCTACAGTAGCGGTTGTTAAGATGATTGTTATTCGTTTGTATGATAAATAAACACTGTGTAAGAAATATAAGTGTTGTATTAATATAGGGAAATAAATATACAGGTAATGTCATAAAAAGGGATTGCTGGTGTGTACTTATAAGCCGCGAATAAGATGTTTGGTTTGAAAGCCTTTGATCCTGGCTGGAAGTGTTAATAAGTACTCTATATTTATAAGACTTGCAAGTCGTGTGATCAAGTGTGCTTAAAAGTGAGAAAAAGTTGGTGTTTTATAGAAGTGCAAGACTGATCCCTGCCACTGTAACCTTCTCTTGATTGAAAGATCTTAGATGATTAATTAATGTGTGTGTTGTGTGTGGTGTGTGTGTGTGTGTGTGTGTGTTGTGTGTGTGGTGTGTGGTGTGTGTGTGTGTGTGTGTGACTGTGTGTGTGTGTGTGTGATGTGTGTGTGTGTGTGTGACTGTGTGGTGTGTGTGGTGTTGAC
>JACEEZ010000788.1:85431-97931 GCA_016584305.1 Chionoecetes opilio | reverse complement strand
TGGAAAGGTTGAAAGTCAGCTCTCGGGTACGTTTTATGAAATGAAAGACCCAATAGTAGCATAATACCAAACTAAGAAACAATTGATGATGCAAAAACTATGGCAGTGTATACAATTGCACATCAACAGAAAGGTATTATGTACGTACAAAAAGCGTACATAAGTGTTCTACCTTAAACTATTACGTTGAAAATAGTAGACCAATAGCTATGATTTTCAGGACATGGGCATGCGAATGACTACATTAGACACAATGTGGTGTACGTTGTTTCATTCGGCAGCAAATATATTTAGTGCAGCTTAATCCTACGATTATCATGCGGACTGTCAAATTCATACCAAAGCAATCTAAATAACTTCCTTCAGCGAGTGCACTTCCAATCGACGCACTTTCAATCGAAACACTGGCGATTCTGTTCATGCATACAGACGATCACAGCCCGGGCCCAATCACACAAGTTGTTTAAATTAATTAGCACATAACCTGAGACAGTGATGGCCACAGATATTCGGTAAGTATTCTGTATTATATGGCATACCAAATAATGAGAATATAAGAACAAAGGAAAATAAGGAAGCTACAAGAGGACGCGAGACATACACGTGGGTAGGTTTCTGTTACTAACTCTATCTATATAGTCCACCTTTCTTTCCCCATCCATGAAATTATCCAGCCTCCTTTAAAGCTCCCTATGACTCCGCACTAACCACCTGACGGACTGAGTCCATTCCAATCATTTTCCACACTAGTTGTGAACCAATTTTTCCCATTGTGCCTTTTAAATCTACGCTTTTCCAGCTTGAATCGTTACTTCTTGTTCTACCCTGATACTGCCTTTATTTGACCCTTTACCACTTAAAAACTTATCTAGATCTCCCCTTACTCTGCGTCTCTCGAGTGAGTGTAAATGTAAATAGCCTTCAATCTCTTCTTCATAACTAAAATTACGCATCCTCTGTATCATTTGGTCATCTTTTTTCTGCACTGATTCTAGCAAGGCTTGAGATTGATTGAGTTGTAATGCCAACAACAAAAGGGAATGTCCAGTAGGCTTGAGAGAGAAGAGAGACTAGAGAGAGGAGAGGAGAGAGAGAGAGAGAGAGAGAGATGCGGGACGAGAGGAGAGAGAGGAGACGAGAGCGGAGATGAGAGACGAGAGAGAAGAGAGGAGAAGAGAGAGCGAGAGAGAAGAGAGATGAGAGTGAGATGAAGAGAGAGAGAGAGGAGAGAGAGAGAAACAAAATAGGGGTAGTCTCGTGGCATCGACCTGTAGTGAAGATATAGTGAGAGGATTGGAGTTAGGGCGATGATGAGCGGTGATAGGCCGCTCGCAGTCCTCCTCACAACTCCAAAGCTCCCTTCCCTGGGTTCCCAATATTTAAAAAAATCATCCTACTAGCCGGGGTGCCTGCAATCACGAACCTGGGAAGGTAAAGATTAGACTGAAAGATGCAGCCTTCCATAGACTTACTACGACGGGTGCTTAAAGTGAGCCGCACGCCACTCCCCGACGAAGTTGAAAGAGAGCCTACGCCGGCTCGCCCTCCTTCACGAACCGGACAAAAACCGGACGGGACGTTCGGTGGAGTCCGGCGGAGCGGTAAGTGAATCAAGGCCCTGCGGACACGCTCTCCGACCACGGCAGGGGCGGCCCGCGCGCTATGACCGGGATCTTACGCGAGTACCCAGCACAGAGGAAGAGCAGGAGCGAGGCAGGAGGAGAGGGACCACAAGAGGAGGAGACAGGAGCGCGAGGCAGAAAGGCCGGACAAGAGAAAACACGCCACCAAGATGAGGAGGATGAAGTGCGAGGAGGATTAGCAATGAAGACGAGTTTTGGCGACAGTACAAAGAGATAGAGAAGAGACAGTAGAAGGAGAAGGAGAAGATGAGAAGGAAGCAGGAAGAGGCAAGGAGAAAAAGATACGAGAGAAGGAAAGCGATGGCAAGACAAAGGAACGAGAGGTGAAGATCCTTTCCGGGGCAGAGACGGACGAGGCGAAGATGACTCTAAAGACGATTCAGAGCAAGAACAAGAGAGTGCAAGCGGCGCTCGTAGGGACAGCACGGATTCTGAATCTTCTTACGAGGACGAGACCGAGGACAAGCCCTTGCTTCCCTCCTGTGCTCGGGAGTTCCGGGGACGAGCCCGACGCTGTCGGACGCCGTTGATGAGTCCGAGGAAGAAGCAACCCTTTCGTCGTAGCGACGACACTGACTTCGAAGCCCCAGTCCGAGGCCGTCGAGGACCTTCCACCGATGAGGAGTCCGAGGCGACCAGTGACTCTTCCACCAACGAGGAGTCCGAGAGCGACGCGTCCCGCGACGGACGAGTGCGAGGAGGATGTCTGGGAACGAGGACTTCCTGCAGCGGACAGCTCCGCCTGGGACCCTCGAACTTGGCGGAATGTACTGCGATGAGGAGGAGGAAGCCTCGGCCACGGTCTATGAGCCAGAGGTGGCGGACCTCCACGGACTCCGAGCGGAGGAAGAGAGGAGCGAACGCCTGGTGGGGAAGCAGGCAGAAACGGAAAAGCGTGGAACACGGCGGGAAAGAGGTGGAACGTACCAGCAAGAGGGCAGATCGGAAGTGAATACATAACGAGAGAAGGGTTGAAGGACACGTAAGGCGTCTTTAGGCTTAGCTGATGACATGACTCGGAATCTTGACGTCGTGGACGGGTCTCGCCCAAACCCAGGCCTTCCATCACACTCCTGCGATTCTTATTCTTGACATGTATTGTTTTAAACACTACATCAAAACGTTCAGTATTGCTTTATGCTACTTCAGATATATTATATATATATAATATCATATATATATATATATATATATATATATATAATAATATAGAGATATATATATATCATATATATATATATATATTATCTACTATATATATCTATATATATATATATCTATATATATATATATAGATTTATATTAGTAATACGGCAGGCGATTTTCTTCGAGACAGGATCTCGTTAAAGTGATAGCTTATCACTTTTAACGAGATATATATAGATACTACCGAACATATAATATATATATATATATAGATATATATATATATACCTATCTATAAATATATATATATAATATATATATATTATACTATATATATATTATAGATATATATTATATATAGATAGATAGATAGATAGATAGATAGATAGATATAGGTAGGCTATATGATTAGATATTTTTTTCCCTCATAATAAGGTCTCCTAAACGTGTGGGGTTGACACCAAAAAGGTTGGGCATTTTCATATTCCTAAGACCACAAAGTGTATATTCTCTGAGAGTGTAACACTATAGATACGCTCTCGGAGAGTATACAGATTTGTGGTCTTTTTATGGGGCAATTATGAAACACAATGTATATAATAACCCCACTCCATAGACCATATATCTCTAGTTGTTTTATGTGATTAAAATAATATTATGCTGATTCACTAGCTTTATATTACAGCTCAATTATAAATGTTTTTACCGCAGACAACGACAGATCTTTTGCAGCGTTTTTGGGCACTTTTATTCGGGTCGGGAAGGAGTCTATTTAAGCGTTTCAATGAGTAATACAGGGGTCTATGCCCACTCCAAAACATCTGTGCTGCGCCGGACAATGGGGTCGTGTGTGCGTGAGGCAGGAGTGGTGTGCTTGTGCATGACTGCGTTTTCTTTGTTGAAAGCCGGGTGTTCATAGAATATATATATAGAATGCCCTAAAATTTCTTGGTTACCAAATACAGAGCTATAAATCCGAGTATAGTTTGATAATCAATGCGATACTAATGGAATATATGAAAAGATTTATTGTATAGTGATTGAATGCGGTCCTCGATTTGAGGCACGACGTTGAAGATATACCACCCAATATATGGAACAAGCCATCAAACTGTCTGGAAGAGCGTTTGTAAGTGCAAAAGTGAATCCAATTGTGTGTTTGTGTTTGTGGTTTGTGTTTGTGTTTGTGTTTGTGGGGGGGGGGGGGGTCACGCCGCCTGCATCTCTCACGCAGCCGGGTCATTGTGGTGGGGTTAACGCACCATCCAATCCTCAGGGCGGCGAACCCCCGCAGCCCACAGGAGCGGCGGCTGCCAAGCCCCCCGCCGCGATGAACAGCCAAGAGAAGGCGATAGAGAAATAACGCAACAAACGCTTGGGTTATGATTGTTATTCGGCATAATAGAAAAACGCATGTCTTTTACACGCGCCCCCCTATGATGATGAATTGCTATAGAATAGTCATCATGCAATAAAATATAATACCTAAATTAGCATAAAAAATTAGTAAGATGTCATTATCATCATCTCATCATCATCATCAGTGCTAAGCCACTCAGTGGGTTGCAGAAAGGATTCTTTCAGGGGATTGTGGTCGCCTCGGGCGATCGGAACTCAGCTCACCGAGAACCGCCGCTTACAGGCCCTAACCAGTCTGCCACGGCTCCAGCACCCCCCTTTTATTTTTGAGAATAACCCCCCCAGAGAATAAGGTTAATGACAAGGAACAGTGTGATGGCAGAGGCTGGCGGCCTTGGAGGAGAGCCCGCAGACTCCCGAGACAACAACCCGAGTTGAGGCTCCGCCGCCCAGGGGCGGATTTATGGTGTGACGGGGCCCTAGGCCGGTGGGAGTGCGGGGCCCTGAATGAAATGTGGGGTAAAAATTCTCGTCTTTTACCCGCCCTTATTAATGTTTTTTTTTTCTCTCCAGACCTTCACAGATACCTTCAGATACTCTAAACAGTAATATTAAAGTGGGGGAGAGACTCCCCCCTTCAACCCCCCTCCCCCACCTATATTACCCCGCCCTGGACCCCAAAAATAAAAAATTACTACCTAACCCACGACAACCTAACCCAAAAACCTCCTAACGAGATCTACGGGAAGGAAAGGACTACAATTTACCAGGTTAGTTGTTAGGTTTGATATTGAGGTCCTGTACGGTTAGTAATTTCTTATTTTATTTTTAATCTCTCCTCCACTTTATTATTACGTTTTTAAGGTATCTGAAGGATTTGTGAAGGTGGAGAAAATAACCCCATAATAAGGGCGGGAAAGGAAAGACTCTAGAATTTTACCAATGTGGTTCAGATTTCATATTAGTTGAATTGAAACTTTTTCCACCAATACTTTACTTTATGGTAGTACTAATTTTGTGGCATATTATGGTACATGCAATGTAAGAGCTGTTTCAGCAAATAAGAAAGGTCCAGCATTTCAGTTTTCATTGAAAACATATTTTTTACTCTGGGGGTGCGGGGCCCTTGCGGGCGCGGGCCTAGGCCAATGGCCTACTCGGCCCCCACCTAAATCCGCCCACTGTGTGTGTGTGTGTGTGTGTGTGTGTGTGTGTGTGTGTGTGTGGGTGTGTGTGTTGTGTGTGTCTGTGTGTGTGTGTGTTGGTGTGTAATGTGTGTGGTGTGTGTGTGTGTGTGGTGTGTGTGTGTGTGTCAAATTACTGAATGCCAACTCAAGTCAAGGTTTAAAGTCTGTTAGGAAGGGAAGGGTTGAAGAGTAGGGTACATTTAAAGGGAAGAAAGTTGAGTTGAGGGAAGAAAGAGAGGGATGAAGGAAAGGGAAAAAAAAGAGGGGGAGGACTTACCTGGTTTACCTGAACTCTGTTTATGAATTTCAATGATAAATGGCATTACATAAATGCACACATTTCAAATGACCATTTGCATCCATGACACTTTCCTGGATGGGTATGAAAGATGGAGTAGTGTTTAGTAACAGGAATTACCACCGGTAGGTCTAACGGCCTTGTAGCTTCCCTTATTTTCTGAAGTTCTTAAGTTCCTAGGAATTAGAGGAAATTCTCTCAGTCATTAATACAAATACTTTAGGTTCATTTCCTCTTTTTTTACCCCTAAAAAAATACAATCTCTTACACCAAAGAGAAATGTCTCACTAACTGAGACATTCTCTCTCTCTCTCTTCTCCTCTCGTCGAATGCGGACGTAAAACAAACCTAGGTGGTGTTAGCTCCTTCTCAAACTCCAATAACAATGAACCCTAGAAGGCTGAGAGCTTCATCTACAAGGACAAAAGGCTGCAGATATAACAGTGCCTTGTATGGGTTCGATTAAGGAGGTGAAGGTTGTATGGACTTAGGAAATTGTTTAGACAAAACTTTGTGTCACCAGTAAAACCCTCCTTCGACGTTAACCATTTCTGCGCATGCGCTAGTGACATATGGAACGACGTTGCATAGCAACGTAGACCTCACTCATATAAGAAGCAACTCTTCTTATAATACTGTACCACTGCCAACCACACTGATTATTACATGCACGACATTTCTGTGTTGCATATTTTAATTTATGAGAGTCTCTTTTTTATAAAATCATGGCTGACAAATCTCCAAACAACAGTATGGAGGTTGTGGCAACGGAAACCACATGACCTCTTAACCTACAGCAGTTCCCAACTAGAAAATATTACTCAAAAACCACAAGGCAGAAATCCAAAAAACGATGTCGAGAAAGGATTGACTCACCATATGGGTAAGAAAAGATCAGCTCATCGATATGATTTACAAAAAAATCGCCATTTAATTCCGAAACTACACTGAGAAACAACAGGGGAAACACCCTCACCGACAATTATGTGTTCCGACACCTCTCACTTGACAACAAACTTCGACCACACCGAACCAACTCAGCCGCTCTACCTGAAGCCGCCCCACCACATGTAGTGAAGATATAGTGAGAGATTGAGTTAGGGCGATGATTGAGCGGTGATAGGCTGTCGCAGTCCTCCTCCCCAACTCCAAGCTCCCTTCCCTGGGTTCCAATATTTAAAAAAATCATCCTTAATATTGCCGGGGGCCTGCAATCACGAACCTGAGGAAGGTAAAGATAGACTGAAGATGCAGCTTTCATAGACTACTACGAGGTGCTTAACGTGAGCCGCCACGCCCCTCCCGACGAAGTGAAGAGAGCCTCCCGCCGGCTCGCCCTCCTTCACCACCCGGACAAAAACCCGGACGACGTGGTGGAGTCGGCGGAGCGGTTCAGGGATCAAGGCCGCTGCGGACACATATATATATATATATATATATATATATATTATAATATATATAGTATATACGGGCAGGAGATTTTCTCGGAGACAGATCTCGTTAAAAGTGATAGCTATCACTTTTAACGAGATATATATATATACTATAGTCTATTCACTTAAGCCTGGATTCCTGGGCTGGGAGCTGCTCGCTGCCTAGCCGAGTTTGTAAGGACGTCGCTGATTGGCTGATAGACTCGGGCTGGTTGGCGATGGTGGTGGTACTTGCCTCGCCGCAACCCAAAACCCTTGCGTTGCCTCAGAAAAATATTCATATTTCTTGGCTTTACTCATCTCTTACACAAGATAGGCCTATTTTGTTTGCATCAGTAAATCAGGCAGTGATTGTTCAACAACAACACGCCATTCATAACTCAATAGGGTAAAAAATAAAGTCATGACTGACTATCACAAGAGTAGGCGGACTTTTAGGTTTTCAGTGCATTGAAATGTTGTACTCCTACCCGATATAACCAAGCTACCAGATAATAGTTATGAAAGCTGAGCCTACCATCGTGTTCATAATACATTGCTGCATATCATGAGCATAAAAAAATTACAGTAAGACTACACTAATATTAAGATAATTAAAGGAAAGTAAAAGAGTGTATAAACATTATTTCTTGCTTATTTTGCTTCAACTCGCTCTAACTCCATATGTTTTGGTCACATTCAATTTTCAAGAACTGTTTCAAAATCCTTATACTTTTCCGCTTCCTGTGGTATGTAGCACGTACCAATAAGGAAAATAGTAGGTGGTCAAAAGGGCTAAGAAAGTTAAACTGTTTCAAACTGGTGCCGTGACGGGTGGAGCCTCTGATAGCTCTCCGAAAACAGTCTCCCCTATATAGGGAGCAATGCTCACCCGTCACTGTGCCAGTTTGCCGTAGTAGTTTTAACTTTCTTAGCCATTTTGACCACCTACTCTTTTCCTTATTGGTACGTGCTACATACACAGGAAGGGGAAAAAAAGTATAAGGTTTTTGAAACAGTTCTTGAAAATGAATGTGACCAAAACTTATGGAGTTAGAGCGAGTTGAAGCAAATAAGCAAAAAATAATGTTTATACACTCTTTTACTTTCCTTTAATTATCTTAAATTAGTGTAGTCTTACTGTATTTTTTTTATACTCATGATATGCAGCAATGTATTATGAACACGATGGAAAAACTCAGCTTTCATAACTATTATCTGGTTAGCTTGGTTATATCGGGTAGGAGTACAACATTTCAATGCACTGAAAACCTAAAAGTCCGCCTACTCTTGTGATAGTCAGTCAGATTTTTATTTGTACCCTATTGAGTTATGATGGCGTGTTGTTGTTGAACAATCACTGCCTGATTTACTGATGCAAACAAAATAGGCCTATCTTGTGTAAGAGATGAGTTAAAGCCAAGAAATATGAATTTTTTTTCTGAGGCAACGAAAGGGGTTTTTGGGGTTTGCGGGGAGGCAAGTACCACACCATCGCCACCCTGCCCGAGGCTATCAGCCAATCAGCGACGTCGTTACATACTCCCTAGGCATCGAGCCGCTCCCAGGAATCCAGCTTAAGTGAATAGACTATATATATATATATATTATATATATATATATATATATATATATATATATATATATATATATATATATATATATATATACATATATATATATAGATAGATATATATAATATATATATATATATATAGATATATATACTTTATATATATATAGATAGATATATATATATATATATAATATATATATATATATAGATATATAGATAGATAGATAGATAGATAGATATAGGTAGATAGATTGATCTAGATTTTTTTTTTTCCCTTCATAAATAAGGTCTCCTAAACGTGTGGGGTGACACCAAAATGTTGGGCATTTAATATCCTAAAGACCACAAATTGTATATTCTCTGAGAGTGTAACTATAGATACGCTCTCGGAGAGTATACAGTTTGTGGTCTTTTAGGGGCAATTATGAAACACAATGTATATAATAACCCACTCCATAGACCACTATATCTCTAGTTGTTTTATGTGATAAAATAAATATTATGCTGATTAAACTAGCTTTATATTACAGCTCAATAATAAATGTTTTTTACCGCAGACAAACGACAGATCTTTTGCAGCGTTTTCTGGGCCACTTTTTATTTCGGGTCGGGAAGGAGTCTATTTAATCGTTCATGAGTAATACAGTGGTCTATGCCCACTCCAAAACATCTGTGCTGCGCCGTACAATGGGTCGTGGCGTGAGGCAGGGAGTGTTTGCTTGTGCATGACTGCGTTTTGCTGTTGAAGCCGGGTGTTCATATATATATATATATATATATAATATATAAAATATATATATATATATTTTATATATATATATATATAAAATATATATATATAAAATATATATATATATATATATATATATATATATAATGCCCTAAAATTTCTTGGTTACCAAATACATAGCTATAAACGAGTATAGTTTGATAATCAATGCGATACTAATGGAATATATGAAAGATTTATTGTAGTTATTGCTCGTTCCTCGATTTGAGGCACGACGTTGAAGATATTCACCCAATATATGGAAGTAAACCATCCAAAATGTCTGAATGAGCGTTTGTAAGTGCAAAAGTAAATCAATTGTGTGTTTGTGTTTGTGTTTGTGTTTGTGTTGTGTTTGGTGTGTGTGTGGGGGGGGGGGGGGGTCACGCCGCCTGCATCTCTCACCGCAAGCCGGTCATGTGGTGGGCTGTTATCGCACCATCCAATCTCAGGCGGCGAACCCCCGCCAGCCACAAAGGAGCGGCGGCTGCCACGCCCCCCGCCGCGATGACACAGCCAAGAGAGGCGATAGAGATAATAACGGCACAAACGCTTTGGTTATGATTGTTATTTCGGCATAATAGAAACGCATGTCTTTTACACGCGCTCTGATGATTGAATTGCTATAGAATATTCATCATGCACTAAAATATAATCTAAATTAGCATAAAACTAGTAAGATGTCATTATCATTATCATCATCATCATCATCAGTGCTAAGCCACTCAGTGGGTGCAGAAAGATTTTCAGGGGATTTTGGTCGCCTTCGGGGATCGAACTCAGCTCACCGAGAACGCCGCTTACAGGCCCTAACCAGTCTGCCACCGGCTCCCGCACCCCCCTTTTATTTCTTGAGAATAACCCCCCCCAGAGAATAAGGTTAATGACAAGGAACAGTGTGAGGCAGAGGCTGGCGGCCTGGAGGAGATCCCGCAGACTCCCGAGGCACAACCCGAGTCTGAGGCGCCGCCGCCCAGGGGCGGATTTATGGTGTGCGGGGCCCTAGGCCGGTGGGAGTGCGGGGCCCTGAATGAAATGTGGGGTAAAATTCTAGTCTTTTCCCGCCCTTATTAATGTTTTTTTTTCTCTCCAGACCTTCACAGATCCCTTCAGATACCTCTAAAACGTAATTATAAAGTGGGGGAGAGATTCCCCCTTCAACCCCCCCCTCCCCCCTATATTACCCTCGCCCTGGACCCCCAAAAATAAAATTACTAACCTAACCTCACTACAACCTAACCAATAACCTCCTAACGAGATCTAAGGGAAGGAAAGGACTACAATTTTACCAGGTTAGGTTAGGTTAGGTTATATTGAGGTTAGGTTAGTAATTTTATTTTTATTTTTTAATCTCTCCTCCACTTTATTATTACGTTTTAGAGGTATCTGAAGGGATTTGTGAAGGTCTGGAGAAAAAACCCCACTAATAAGGGCGGGAAAGGACTCTAGAATTTTACCAAATGTGGTTCAGATTTCATATTAGTTGAATTGAAACTTTTTCCACCCATACTTTACTTTATGTTAGTACTAATTTGTGGCCTATTATGGTACATGCAATGTAACAGTGTTCCAGCAAATAAGAAAGGTCCAGCATTCAGATTTTCATTGAAAACATATTTTTTCCTCTGGGGTGCGGGGCCCTTGCGGGCGCGGGGCCTAGGCCATGGCCTACTCGGCCCCCCCCTAAATCCGCCACTGTGTGTGTGTGTGTGTGTGTGTGTGTGTGTGTGTGTGTGTGTGTGTGTGTGTGTGTGTGTGTGTGTGTGTGTGTGTGTGTGTGTGTCAAATTACTTGACTGCCAACTCAAGTCAAGGTAAAGTCTTGTGTATAGGGAAGGGAAGGGTTGAAGAGTAGGGTACATTTAAAGGGAAGAAAGTGAGGTGAGGGAGAAGAGAGGGATGAAGGAAAGGGAAAAAAAAGAGGGGGGAGGAATTACCTGGTTTACCTGAACTCTGTTTTATGAATTTCAATGATAATGGCATTAACAATCAATGACAATTTCAATGACATTTGCATCCATGACAATTTCATGGATGGGTATGAAAGATGAGTAGTGTTAAGTAACAGGAATTACCACCTGTAGGTCTCACGGCCTTGTAGCTTCCTTATTTTCTGAAGTTCTTAAGTTCCTATGAATTACTGAAATTCTCTTCAGTATTAATACAAAAGTACTTAGGTTCATTTCCTCTTTTTTTACCCACTAAAAATACAATCCTTCCACCAAAGAGAAATGTCTCATAACTGAGACATTCTCTCTCTCTCTCTCCTCTCTCGTCGAATGGCGGACGTAAACAAACCTAGGTGGTGTCGCTCCTTCTCAAACTGCCAATTAACAAGAACCTAGAAGGCTGAGGCTTATCTACCAAGGACAAAAGGTGCAGTTTATTTCAGTGCTTGTATGGGTTGATTAAGGAGGTGAAGGGTGTATGGACTTAGAATTGTTTAAGACAAAACTTTGTGTCCACCAGTAAACCCTCCTTCGACCGGTAACCCATTTTGCGCATGCGCAGTACATATGGACGCCGTTGCCATAGCAACGTAGGCCTCACTCATATAAGAAGCACCTCTTCTTAATAATACTGTACCAACTGCAACCACACTGATTATTACATGCACTACCATATTCTGTGTTGCATATTTTAATTATGAGAGTCTCTTTCTTATAAAATCATGGCTGACAAATCCTCCAAACAAAGTATGGAGGTGTGTGGCACGACACCTGACTCTTCTCAGCAGTTGCCAACTAGAGAAATCTTACTCAAAACCCACAAGGCAGAACTCCAAAAAAGATGTCGAGAAATGGGATTGACTCACATTTTGGGTAAGAAAAGATCAGCTCATCGATATGATTTTACAAAAATGCCATTTAATTCAGAAAACACACTGATGAACACCAGGGAAAAACCCTCACCTGCAACTGTTCCGACACCTCCACTGACAACCAACTTCGACACACCGAAAACCAACTCAGCCGCCTCTACCTGAAGCCGCCCACCCACAAAACAATAACGAACCTTCAATTGTTACAATTTGACAATACCTTCTGACAGTACTCAAAATGCTTGAGACTGGACGCCACTCAACTACCGGGCTCTAAGACTCCCAATCAT
>JACEEZ010000788.1:70499-85158 GCA_016584305.1 Chionoecetes opilio | reverse complement strand
GAGGTATTGCCAATTTTATTCCTTTTGATATCACTTACAAAAAATACCCCACATCTATCAAACACACAATCACATATTCAATATACGGGAGGAGGATGGGGCGTATAGAAAAATATTAATATCCCATAATCCTCAACACTCCACCTTGGCGTGATCTTCTTCTTCTTGTGACCTCTACCGCTTCGAGGCGCATCACTTGGCTGATTTGTACTAGAGAGAGCCAGATAATGATACTATAAGCCTCTCATACAAGAAAAGATCCTTATAATACTAATTACAATCCAGCAATAGTAAGAAAAATCCTTGTAAATAATATAAATAAGCCTTTGATAGTAAACAAAGAAACGGTAGGCAGGACAGCTCGACGGCTACTGATGCGCGTAAACTTGTCAAGTTGTAAAATTCCCAATTTGAAACGCTAGACTTGCCCCGACCATGGGCTTCGTCTGGGTTGGGGACAGACTCTTCATAGTCTTCCATAGAAGACAGTTCCATAAACCCTTTAATCTTCCTTTACATCTATTCCAAATGGAACTGTCGCCGAGAATTTCCGCGTCGGCGAGCGTTCCACTGTCGGCGACAGTTCTCGTTTGATGCTTCGGCGACAGTTCCTATCGGCGACAGTTCCATAAACCCCATGGCAGGGAGGCGACGCTCCGTCACAAGATTGATTGATGTTCATTTCAGTTTTTGACCCCCTAAATGTTTTTGCATTGTGACGTATCATATACCGTCAGAATCGGAAAAGTGTGTTGCTTCCGAGACAGTAAATAAACATGCAATGCAAGCAAAAATAAATGAATAACAAGGAGTTGAATAAAAAAAGGTGGGAGAGGAATTTTTTTTTATGCACTATTTCGCTTTGGTATCATTATCTTATTCTTGCTATAGTATACTGTAATTTATTTATATTCATGACACGCAGTAATGTCTCGTGAAGATGATGGTATGTTCAGTCTTCCTAAATATCATCTTATTCATCTGGTAGTTTGATAATACCATCACTGGGGCAGCACTGAGGAACTGCAACACGTCCCTCGAATCGGGAAGGGTTGGATTCGCTCCACACGACGCGCGCGGTGTTGAAAACTTCGATTTACAACTCCGCCAGCCTCACCGCCAGCCTCATGAGCCCTAGTCTGGACGGGCCTTTAGTAAGTACAGGTGAGGAGGAGAAAGCAAAGTGAGATGATGGGGAAAGGAGGGGGGAGGGGAGGTTGTGAGTGTGGGGGTGGGGTTGAAGGAAGGAAGGGGGGCATCTCCAGGTCACGGTGTCTCCCGGCGGTGGCGTGGCAGAAGTTAAAGACGAAAGTTAATATTACAAACTGAAGGAGAATCACCTATTGATCCCAAGAAAATTTGAGATTTCTTTCCAAACATGCAAATTTTTGGGTGGTGGATATAGCTCCTGGTTCCCATGTCCTCCTTCTCCTCCTCCTCCTCCTCCTCCTCCTCCTCCTCCTCCTCTCCTCCTCCTCCTCCTCCTCCTCCTCCTCCTCCTCCTCCTCCTCCTCACCCTTTTCCCACTCCTCTTCCTCCTCTTCTTCATCCTCCTTCACCTTTTCTAGACACGACCCACCCAAAACACCACCTCTTCCATCTTCTGAAAGCTTCCTCCTCCTTCCTCCTTCCCATTCGTTTTCTTGTCTCCGTATTTCTTCTTCCTCCTCCTCCTCCTCCTCCTCCTCCTCCCCCTCCTCCTCCTCCTCCTCCTCCTCCTCCTCCTCCTCCTCCTCCTCCTCCTCCTCCTTCTTCTTCTTCCTTTTCTTTCTTCTTCGCGATGGTTTATGCTGCTCTTATTTTAGCCCTTTTTTTTCTCATTCAAATGTATCTTGAATCACAATGAATTTCGTGTATGCTGCATTTTCTTCTTCTTCTTCTTCTGCTGCTTCTTCTTCTTCTTCTTTTCCTTCTTCTATTTTTCTTCTGTGATGTTCATTTTCAATACATTTATTTGTGTTTATCTTCTTGTTGATGATATTGATGTTGATGTTATTAGTTGTCTGTTGATTTGGACACTCACTACTACTACTACTTATACTACTACTACTACTTATACTACTACTACTACTTATACTACTACTACTACTTATACTACTACTACTACTTATACTACTACTACTACTTATACTACTACTACTACTTATACTACTACTACTACTTATACTACTAGAACAACACTACTACTACTACAACTACAACAACAACAACACTACTACTACTACAACTACTACAATAACAACTACCTGTACCACCACCACCACCTCTATCAATGTAGATGTTACCAATACTATTAATCCCAGTACAAGTGTTTCAAGCTGCATATTCCCCCACAGCAAATCCATTTCATAAGCCCCATCATCATCAGAGACTCAGGGTGTTAGTGAAACCTAGCGTGGCCGAGGGAGACGAAGGAGGCGGTGGAGAGGGAATACTAAGGCGTTCTTTGAGCATTAGGTTACATGAGCTTGGGAAAGAAAGAGAATAAAGGGCAGAGTGAGGAGGAGGAAAAGAGAAGAAAGGGCAGAGTAAGGAGGAGGAAAAGAGAAAAAGGGCAGAGTGAGGAGGAGGAAAAGAGAAAAAGGGCAGAGTGAGGAGGAGGAAAAGATGGAGGATTAGGAGGATGTGGTCTTGAAAATTTCATTCCCACGTTTCAGAGATTTGGCGAGAGAGAGAGAGAGAGAGAGAGAGAGAGAGAGAGGAGAGAGAGAGAGAGAGAGAAGAGAGAGAGAGAGAGAGAGAGAGAGAGAGAGAGAGAGATAAGATAAGATTAGATTTTCATCCTATCTAGACACCTTGCAAGTACCAACTACAAGGTTATTGACTATACAAAGCGCCGCCACGTCAGCACGAACTAGGCGGACTCGAACCGCTGACCGAATGCGCAGGGACTCTCCACATTGCAAGCTCACGTCTCTACCAACCTTGTCACCCTGACGGCCAGAGAGAGAGAGAGAGAGAGAGAGAGAGAGAGATAGAGAGAGAGAGAGAGAGAGAGAGAGAGAGAGAGAGAGAGAGAGAGAGAGAGAGAGAGAGAGAGAGAGAGAGAGAGAGAGAGAGAGAGAGAGACATACCAACCGAGACTGACCTTTGTATAACTTTAATGACCGCGACCTCGTTTGACCCCATCCACGTCTGACCTGACCTTCATCTTTTGACCTTGATTTCACGCCACACATCTCGCCTCCTTAATCCAGCCAGATATCCCGCCCAAACCGCCAGAAACTCTCCCAACACATTAAGAAACCCGCCCAACACATAAAAAAAACCTCCCAACACCTTAAAAACTCCCCCATACATTAAAAAACATCCTAACACATTAAGAAACCCTCCCAACACCTTAAAAAACTCGCCCAATACATTAAAAAAAAACTCCCAACACATAAGGAAACCCGCCCAACACATTAAGAAACCCTCCCAACACATAAAGAAACCCGCCCAACACATTAAGAAACCCTCCCAACACATTAAGAAACCCTCCCAACACATAAAGAAACCCTCCCAACACATAAAGAAACCCGCCCAACACATTAAGAAACCCGCCCAACACATTAACAAACCCGCCCAACACATTAACAAACCCGCCAACACATTAACAAACCCGCCCAACACATTAACAAACCCGCCCAACACATTAAGAAACCTGCCAACACATTAAGAAACCCGCCCAACACATTAAAAAACCCGCCCAACACATTAAGAAACCCGCCCAACACATTAAGAAACCCGCCCAACACGCTAACCTCAAACCTTCCCCCAAAATCAAGGCTGTCATCATTTCCACCTTTGATTACCAGGCTAACCGGATACGGACGGGCGGCCGGATACTATTATACCAGCAATCGGATAGGGAAGTCAGGTATTTATGTCACTAGTTGCTTACGTAGTCGGTCATCCGGTTTCGTGAGTTAACTGTCCGGTAAAACGAGCGTCCGGTTGACCGAGGTAAATTATCGGAAATCGCTCCGTCGGCGGATAACCTGAGGTGGTAATGGAGGGAGGTCAATGGAGGTCAATGGAATGTCGAGGCAGGGAGGGAGGAAAATGGTAACCGATCCTATTGTCGAGGCAACGAAAGGGAAACTCCGATAAATGAGATGGAGAAATATCTACAACTCGATATAGTAGAGAGGATATATTGCCTGATAGGGGAGTGAGGGAGGAAAAATTGTTTATAGGTAAAGAATGTCCTCTAAAACTGTCCTGGTCTACCGTTTAAGAAGGAGAAATATAAGGAGGGGGTATAGATATAGGGAAACTCGATATAGTAGAGGATTGCGTTCCCTGATATATAGGGTAGTGAGGGAGGTGGAAAGGGAATTGGGATTGGAAAACTGAAATAGACAGAAAGAAAAGTGGGGCTAGATAGAAAAAAAGGTTCAAAGGTAAATAATTTCGTCTAAAACTGGCCTGGTCTACCGTTTAAGAAAGATAAATATTTAAAACTCGATATAGAAAAGAGGATTGTTGCCTGATAGGGGTAGGGAGGGAGGTTTAGCCTATTGGGAGGGAAAACACTGAATAGAAAAAAAGGTTTATAAGTAAAGAATTTCATCTAAAACTGTCCTGGTCTACCGTTTAATTAAGGAGAAATATCTAAAACTCGATATACTAGAAAGGATTGTGTTGCCTGATAGGATAGTGAGGAAGGTGTTGCCTTTTAGGAGGGAAAACGCTGGATAGAAAAAAAAGGTTTATAGCTAAGGAATCTGCTCTAAAACTGTCCTGGTCTACTGTTTGAGAAAGATAAATATTTAAAACTCGATATACTAGAAAGGATTGTTGCCTGATAGGGAAGTGAGGGATGTGTAGCCAATTGGGAGGGAAAACGCTGGATAGAAAAAAGGTTCAAAGGAAAGGAATTTGTATAGAATTTCCTCTAAAACTGTGCTGGTCTACTGTTTGAGAAAGAGAAATATTTAAAACTCGATATAGGGAGGATTGCATTGCCTGATAGGGGAGTGAGGGAG
This sequence comes from Chionoecetes opilio, assembly GCA_016584305.1. Classification (NCBI taxonomy): domain Eukaryota; kingdom Metazoa; phylum Arthropoda; class Malacostraca; order Decapoda; family Majidae; genus Chionoecetes; species Chionoecetes opilio. The sequence continues at coordinate 80,188 of JACEEZ010000788.1, read as the reverse complement.
GTGGATTGGGAGGGAAACCGCTGAATAGAAAGAAAAAAAATTATAGCTAAGGAATCTCCTCTAAAACTGTCCTGGTCTATCGTTTAAGAAGGAGAAATATTTAAAACTCGATATAGTAGAGAGGTATGTATTGCCTGATAAGGGTAGTAACTTGTGAGGGAGGTGGATTGGGAGGGAAAACGCTAAATAGAAAAAAGGTATATAGCTAAAGAATCTCTTCTAAAACTGTCCTGGTCTATCGTTTAGGATAGATAAATATTTAAAACTCGATATAGGGAAGATTGTGTTTTTTGATAGGGTAATGAGAGAGGAAAAAAGGTTCAAAGGTAAAGAATTTCCTCTAAAACTGCCCTGGTCTACCGTTTCGCAGCCTGGATGGACGACAAGCATGTAGTGTGAAAAACCCGGCGGACGGAGCAAAGTATGAACCCGTGTCTGGCGGGATGGCTGAAGACTGACGAGGGGGAATAAAATAGTCAGCATTAGTTCGAACCTCCCAAACTTTCCTCCTGTACACTCCCTTCCCCTTTTTTCCCCTCCCTTCCCCTCCCTTCCCCTCTCCTCCCTTCCCTTCCCTTCCCGTCCCCTCCCCTCTCCTCCCTTCCCCTCTCTTCCCTTCCCTTCCCCTCCCCTCTCTTCCCTTCCCCTCCCCTCCTCTCCCTTCCCCTCCCCTTCTATCCACTCTCTTCCCTCCCTTCCCCTCCCTTCTCTTCCCCTCTCTTCCCCTCCCCTCCCTTCCCTCCATTCCCTTCCCAGTGGTGCTTTCAAATTTCGCTTTTCTCAATTTCCCCTCTCACTTTCATCATCATCATCATCACTCTCTCTTTCTCTCATTCTGTCTATCACCGCTTTTTCCCCTCTTCCCTAAAACTCTCTGTACTGACACGTCCCCCTCCCTGGCCTGGCTGTGTCGCTATGAAAAAAAGAGTCTGTCCACTCCTCCTTTTCTCAGTCCGAGGCTGCTTTTTGTTTTCGTGTCTGTCTGTCTATCTGTCTGCCTGTCTTTACGCCTGTCTGTCTATCTAGTTTCTTTTTATTTTTCTATATTCTCTCTCTCTCTCTCTCTCTCTCTCTCTCTCTCTCTCTCTCTCTCTCTCTGAATGGCCTCCTCTCTCGTCGAATGGCGGACGTAAACAAACCTAGGTGGTGTCGCTCCTTCTCAAACTGCCAATTAACAAGAACCTAGAAGGCTGAGGCTTATCTACCAAGGACAAAAGGTGCAGTTATATACAGTGCTTTTTATGGGTTGGATTAAGGAGGTGAAGGGTGTATGGACTTAGAATTGTTTTAAGACAAAACTTTGTGTCCACCAGTAAAACCCTCCTTCGACCGGTAACCCATTTCTGCGCATGCGCAGTACATATGGACGCCGTTGCCATAGCAACGTAGACCTCACTCATATAAGAAGCACCTCTTCTTAATAATACTGTACCAACTGCAACCACACTGATTATTACATGCACTACCATATTCTGTGTTGCATATTTTAATTATGAGAGTCTCTTTCTTATAAAATCATGGCTGACAAATCCTCCAAACAAAGTATGGAGGTGTGTGGCACGACACCTGACTCTTCTCAGCAGTTGCCAACTAGAGAAATCTTACTCAAAACCCACAAGGCAGAACTCCAAAAAAGATGTCGAGAAATGGGATTGACTCACATATGGGTAAGAAAAGATCAGCTCATCGATATGATTTTACAAAAATGCCATTTAATTCAGAAACACACTGATGAACACCAGGAAACACCCTCACCTGCAACTGTTCCGACACCTCTCACTGACAACCAACTTCGACACACCGAACCAACTCAGCCGCCTCTACCTGAAGCCGCCCACCCACAAAACAATAACGACCTTCAATTGTTACAATTTGACAATACCTCTGACAGTACTCAACTGCTTGAGACTGACGCCACTCAACTACCGGACTCTAATGACTCCCAATCATCCCGTCCTGACGACTCCCAAGAGAGGCACACACTTCACCGTGTTGGCCTGCTACCACCATCTTTTCCTGAAGCTGTTCAACCCCACTCCATCATTGCAAGTAATCACTCTGGTACTGCCGACATCGCCAATCAGAGTCTACTCAATACTACACATCAATCTGCCGACAACGTGACGCAGTCATCTAGCCCACCTCTTGATGCCAGCAACAGCGATCAGTGGAGGAAGGAATTTATGGAAAAGGTGACCAAAGACATTTTGACTATTATGATGAAATTAGAAACCAAGGATAGTGAGATTGAACTTCTTAATACGGAAATAAAAACGGCTTACTCAGTAATAGAGACGCTCCAGCAACGAATATGCCACTTGGAGACGCGTGAACGACGTGACGCCAAACACGACGATGGGACGTTCACCACCTCATCACCGTCAAAGTGTTTGCTTTTAGGAGACACAAATCTGCAACATGTTCGCCGCTCTGATCTTGGCGACAATTGTTCAGTACAGAGAGTTAATCAGGCAAACATGGATTTGTTATCAAGCTGGGTGACTGAAAAGTTAACTTGGTCTCCTTCTCACTGCGTGATTTATTGCGGTTTATATGATGTTCTCGATGGAAAAAATCCTGATGCAATTTTTGATAATCTTGGTTCATTGATTAGTAATCTGAAAGATAAAAACAGTGATGTGAAAATATATGTGTGTCAAATAGCCCCAGTGTTAATGTCGCAGGAAGTTGAAACCAGAATAACTGATTATAATGATAATTTGGCGGAATGGGGAAAACGAAACGGTGTTTGTGTCGTGAAAACAGCTCCTGTGCTGACTCTAGGTAGTGGGGAAACCGATGATTTGTGTTTTGATGAAGATAACCAAATTCAAGTATTAAATAGATTAGGAATAATCAAGCTTCTGAGTACCATTGATAAGCAATGTAACGGTTTTACCCTAAGTAAAAACTGGCTGAAAAATAAGAAAAACTCAGGTAGTTTATTCAATAAAGTAGATAAGAGAGATCAACTATCAAGTGGAAAACTTCAGTATAGTGGTCAAAACAATACAATCTTCAATACATCACCTTTTCAGTTAGACGTATTTCAACCCCATCCAAAGAAAAGGACCCCTTCGACTACTTATGCAAACATACTTCGCAACCAAGCCTCCTCATATCGCGTTGATACAAACAAAACTCGTTGGCGTAACCATGCAACGCAGTCACAAGAACCCGTTCACCACCCGACTCACGAAGCAGTGCAGGAGGCTCCCCCGCGGTACATGCCATCAAATGTACAGCTGGAGAACCTCACGTACTCTCCCACAGTACCAGCTCGGAGAGACATACCGCGTCCCACAGAAACCTTTCTTCAAAGAAAACCCTTCTACAGTTCACGAAGAGGACAGGAAACAATGTGGGATGGCAAGAAAAATCACGACTTTACCTCATCTCCGAACTCGTACTATGATGATGGATACAGGTACGAAGGGTATTGGCAGGACCCTAGACCCAGCCATGCCCCACCGATACAACGTTCATACTCATACACATCATCCAGTTCTAATTCTCAACAGGGATGCTACAATTGTGGCGAGCACAACCATCATCAAAGGAATTGTAGATTCGATCATCAGTTGAGGTGTGCTTCGTGTCATGGGCTGGGACACAAGCAACGCTATTGTAAATATAACAACCCATAGGAAGCAGGCGAAGAAGACAGTGCCGACGTAGTCACTAATGTGTGTAAAAGGTCCAGGGTTAAGATTGACCACATAAATGCTCAAAGTTTTCTAGCACATAAGGATGAGATAAATTTATTAATTAATGAAAGAGATACAGACATATTATGTATTAGTGAAACTTGGCTACTTCCTGAGATTTTGGACGAACATATTTCGATCCCTGAATATGTATTATATAGATGTGATGTAGGAAGAGGTGGTGGTGTTTGTGTCTATGTGAAAAATGTTTTTACAATTACTCGTTTAGAGGTCAATATTGAAAGGCCGGCAGGAGTTGAAGACATATGGCTAGGTGTACAGAGCAAAAAATTACCTACTGTTGTCATCGGTTGCCTGTACCGTCATCCTAAATCTCTCTCGACAACTTTCGATTATATTGCTGCTGTTTTAGATTTTATGATTTTAGGAAATAAGTCGTTTTATCTTTTAGGGGATTTTAATGATGATCTTTTATCAAGTAAGAGTAAGTTTAAGAAAATAATTTATAATGCTAAACTCACATCTCTGGTCTCACAACCAACCAGAATCACATCAACCTCAGCAACGCTGTTAGACACAATTGTTACCAACAAGCCAGAATCTGTGATACAATCTGATGTCATTCCTTGTCTTGTGGGGGACCATGAACTCATTACCTTAACCATCAACTTGAAGAAACCTAGAGTTTTGCCCACTGTTAAAACCATTCGAGAATTGAGAAATTATTCCCCAGATGTTCTCTGTAATCTCTTATTACAAGACAGCTATAACCTAAATCAAATATACGTGACGGATAACATTGACGTACAAGTAAACATTTTTTACGGAAAGTATTAACAAATGTCTAAATGCATGTGCACCTTTGCTCACCAAGGAGGTCAAGAGACCTCTGCACCTTGGATGAGTGAGGAGTTGAGAGAACTTATAAGGGAGAAAAATAACGTCAGAGGAAACCTGAAAATGGATAGAAATAACACTCAGTTACAAGAAAATCATAAAAATTTAAAGAAACAAGTAAAAAGGTTACTCAATCATACAAAGACAAAGCACTACGATAAAGAATTTGAAGACAATAAAGGTAATAGTTCAGCTATTTGGAAACTATTGAGACAGTTAATCCCAAATTCTGAGAAAAACTCATGTGATTCAATAGCAGAGGAGGGAGATGAAGCGAAGTCCCTTGCAGATAGTTTTAATAAATTTTTTGCCAACGTGGGGAAAGAAACATTCATAAAATCCCAGCAAAATGTATCAAAAGATCACCCCGTAAGTGCTGCAACAAACCAAGATATCACTAACCTGCCAAGTAATACTTTTAGACCACAACCCATTGACAATGACACAATTATACTAATAATTAAGTCTATGAAAAACAGCAACTCCTGTGGTTGTGATGGCATCCAATTACGGTTTTTGAAAGACTCTCTCCCGGTGGTAATCTCTTACATAACATGCATACTAAATACATCCATAGTGACTGGAACTTTCCCTAAACAGTGGAAGGAAGCCATTGTTGTCCCAATTTTAAAGGCTGGCGATGCTAACCAACCACAAAATCATCGACCTATATCTCTGTTACCCATTCTTTCAAAAATACTAGAGAAGGTTATAGCAAATCAGCTTACTAACTATCTAGAAGAGAACCATCTGTTGAGTAATACCCAACATGGTTTCAGAGCTCGATTATCAACCGAAACAGCTCTTACAAAACTCTCGAATGTACTATACGATAACATTGATAATAGGAAAATTTCACTTATTATTCTTTGTGATTTGTCAAAGGCTTTCGATAGTGTTAATCATGTATCCCTAATGAGTAAGCTATCGAAGATGAATATTGACAACTTCTGGTTTGAAAGTTATCTGCATAACAGAACACAACGTGTACGAATGGGAAAAGCACTATCAGAAATCTTTGAAATTCCATATGGTGTGCCACAAGGGTCAGTACTCGGACCAATTTTATTTCTAATATTTGTTAATGATTTTTCACACTATATCTCTGACTGTCATGTACTCCAATATGCTGACGACACCCAGCTCATACATACCGGTACCATTGACAAACTTGATGAGCTCATCCTCAGGGGCGAAAACACACTGGCCCTAACTAAAAACTACTTCCATGCAAATGGTTTGATGTTGAACACTAAAAAGACCCAGTGTATGTTTGTGGGAAGCAGAAAGTATATCTCCGAAATACCACCCAACACCTGCTTAAGAGTTGACGGATGCGTGATTGTTCCAAGTAAATCATTACAAAATCTTGGTATCCATTTCGATAATTATTTGAATTTTGATAGCCACATAAATGAAATTAGAAGGAAAACTCTTGGTACGTTGATTTATGTAAACCGAATCAAAGAAAATTTGAACAAAAACGCACGACTAATATCCATTCACTCTCTTGTCTTGAGCATCATTAACTACGGCATCAAAATATGGGGTGCCACTTATACAACTCACTTATATCAAGTTCAAAAGCTGCAAAACTTTGCTGCTAAAGTAGCGTTGGGCGGCGGAGCAAAGCGTGACCACGCCACACCGTTTTTGAGGCAGCTCGGGTGGCTAAAAATATATAATAAGTACAAATATGAACTTGGTATAATGACCTACAACATCATCAACGGATATATCCCTGAACACCTAATGTCCTTGCCAACAGTAAGAGATATACGTTCTCTTCCTACCAGACAACAACAACAATTGTATGTCCCTAAAACTAATACCAACATGGGAGAAAGGTCTGTGCTTGTGGCAGGACCAAAATTATGGAACACTCTCCCCACAAACGTTAGGAATGCTAACACCTTATCCTCATTTAAAAAACAGTTGTTTAATCATCTTTTAAGTGAGCAATTTGACACATAGCACCTACTGAGTTGTGTTTTTAACAAATAATATTTTAATTTATTGTTTTTTATTATGGAATTCTTTTATTAGTTTTAAAATTTTATCTTTCCCTTATTTTTTAATGACGAATCCCCTATGGACGAATATCCTACATAGAGTTAAGCCTATATAATATATTATATTCTTATGATATTGTTTTTATATGTTAACATGTAAAGAATAACCATTGTCAAATGGAGAATAAATATCTGAATCTGAATCTGAATCTTCTCTCTCTCTTCTCTCCCCTCTCTCTCTCTTCTCTCTCTCTCTCTCTCTCTCTCTCTCTCTCTCTCTCTCTCTCTCTCTCTCCTCTCTCTCTCTCATCTCGCCTCTTCCTCTCTCTCTCTCTCCCCTCTCGTCTCTCTCTCTCTCTCTCTCTCTCTCTTCTCTCTCCTCTCTCCTCTCTCTCTCTCTCCTCTCTCTCTCTCTCTCTCTCCTCTCTCTCCCTTCTCTCTCTCTCTCTCTCTATTCACAACCATCCATGCCACTTACTCACACGCTTCCCTTTACTTCCCTTACCTCCACACATCACTTCAACGACTACTTCACACCTCTTCCATTTCCTCTGCACGCATACACACACACACACACACACACACACACACACACACACACACACACACACACACACACACACACACACACACACACACACACACACACACACACACCACACACACACACACACACACACCGCTACAAACCACCTTTCTCTCTCCCTCTCTCTCCCTTCACCCCCCTTCTCTCCCTCTCTCTCCCCTCACTCCCCTTCTCTCCCTCTCTCTCCTCACCCCCCAACCACCGGCGTCCCCCCCCCCCCCGAAGCAGTAAGCCCGTGGACGATAACTACACTCGAGTAATGGAAACAATTAACACTTCACGACCCAGTAAGGGAGAGTTGGGTCGTTTCGGTCAGCTGCTGAAGAGGAACAGGTGGAGAAGACTTGTGAACTTAACCCTTCACGCCCAGATCTTTCCTTTTCTATCTAAAATCGTCTGTTGTTAGCCATAAAATAACGAAAAGTAACTGAATATACCAAATTATCTAGTGGACAAGGATACTAAACAGGTCATATCTATAAAATATTGCTTATATTCACTAAAAATCGTGTAATGGTACCCAAATTACAATGGAGATTACGTTCTGGGTCTCAAGGGGTTGAAATGAAGAGGTAGTGTACTGTAACCTACGAGTGAATGGGATCTTGAAAGTTAGAAGGAAATTTAAGAAGGTTTTTGAAGGTGCAGGGAAGTTTGTAAAATGGTAGTACCTTCGATATAAGAGACACTTGTTATTGGGGAAGAGTGTTAGAAGGAAGAGGAGGGAGGTTGTGTGGGGTTAGGTGGGGTTATGGGTTTTTTTGTGGTGGGTTTTGGGGTTGTGAGTGGGTAGAAGGGGTAGATTATGGGGTTGTATTACCCACCAGAAGTAATCCAGCCTATTACCCACCTATGTAACCCAGCACAACCCCACAATCCACCCTCTTTAACCCCACATAATTCCGTAACACAACCTTTCTAACCCCTCACAACTCCACAGCTAATCTCTTTTTAACCCCACACAACCCCACAACCCACCCTAACCCCACAAAAATCACATAACCAACCCTTAAAGTAATCGTCCAGACCATTTCATCATTCCTGATTTAATGCAGTCAAAATATAGCCATGATCGAGTATATCAACAATATGTTGTCACATTTTGCATCCAGTCACCCGTTTTTAAATGATCCGCATTCAAAATCTGTAAATTCCCCGTGCTCTCAAAACACAACTGTTTATCAGCAGACGACGCACCATGGGTCGGCGACGTCACAACAGGGAGCCTCCCAGCACCGCCTGATACATATGCGCGGAGACTCTGAGAAAAATGTAGTACTTGGGGAATTTTGGGTGTTTCTGATATTTTTTTTGTGCGATGTGGCATGTACTTACATCCTGTGTGGGTGCAGCGTGGGGGCTGTGCCTTTACCGAGAGCTTAGCACCCATTTGCAAACTGTGGGGCGACGATATATGTGTGCAGATGTGTGCAGCGGCGGCAAGCGGCGGGGAGCGGCGGGTAGTAGCAAGGCCACCGAGATGAGAGGGCTGCAGTACCCTGGCTATTACCAGCCGCTCCCCGTCGCTCCAAAGGTCTGCACACATATATCGTCGCCGTGTGGGTTGTGAATGGGTGCTAAGCTCTCGGGAGTGGCACGGCTTTCTTGCCGTGCCCATGTAAGATGCAAGTATGTGCCATGTCGCACAAAAAATATACCAGAAGCACCCAAAATTCCCCAAGTACTACATTTTTCTAAGAGTCTCCGTGTGTTTGTGTCGGGCGGGGCTGGGAGGCTTACCTCTTGTGTCGTCGCCAGCAAGTTTCGCGCCACGGCTGGAATGTGGCTGTTGTTTTTCCCGCGCTTTTTACAAAAGTCATGTTTTTAGGGAAATAAGGCGTGAAAATGAATAATTTTTTGTGGATTAGGTATTTTGAATGAACATTCAACATAATTATGCAAAGAAAAAATGGGTCTGGACGATTACTTTAACCCCACAAAAACCCACAACCCTCCCTTAACCCCACAAAAGCCACCACACAACCCCACAACCTCCTTCCTAACTCCAATACTCGCGGAGAGATGGGTCAGCTACATTTTCAATAATTTATCATTTAGTTCACAAGTACAAACAGAGAACCAAGATTAACTGACTATCTAAACTGACTCAACTGACTAAACTAAACTGATTAAACTGACTAAACTAAACTGACTAAACTGACTAAACTAAACTGACTAAAAGGACTAAACTGACTAAACTAAACTGACTAAGCTGACTAAACTGACTGACTAAACTGACTAAAAGTACTAAACTGACTAAACTAAACTGACTAAGCTGACTAAACTAAACTGACTAAATTGACTAAACTGACTAAACTGACTAAACTAAACTAACTATACTAAACTGACTAAATTAAACTGACTAAACGGAATAAACTGACTAAATTGACTAAACTAAACTGACTAAAGGGACTAAATTGACTAAACTAAACTGACTTAGCTGACTAAACTAAACTGACTAAAAGGACTAAATTGACTAAACTAAACTGACTAAAAGTACTAAACTGACTAAACTAAACTGACTAA
>JACEEZ010000788.1:55499-65499 GCA_016584305.1 Chionoecetes opilio | reverse complement strand
CCTCTACCTCCTCCTCCTTCCCCCCTCCTCCTACTCCTCCTCCACCTCCTCCTCCTCCCCCTCCTCCTCCCCCTCCTCCTCCTCCGCCTCCAACTCCTCCTCCTCCTCCTCCTCCTCCTCCTCCTCCTCCTCCTCCTCCTCCTCCTCCTCCTCCTCCCCTCCCCTGCACNTTTCTCTTGACGTTACAGTCTACTCTGCTTGACGTATCATCTCTTTTAGTTACTCTCTTGACGCTATCATCTCTTTTGTCTACTCTCTTGACGCTATCATCATCTCTGACGCATCATTTAGTCTAGTTTTAAAAATACAAGCTTCTGTTTAAGATTTTATATAACTAATTCCTGTCTTTGCACAGTGAAAAAACGTACAGACGGACGGTTTCCTTCTTGACCACCACGCCACAGTAATGAGCTGGCAGGTGCGGAAAAATAACCAACCACACTCACTGTCAACACGAAAAAAAAGAAATACTCACGTTAGCACCGAAAAAAAAAATAACCGTCAGCACACACAAAAAAACACTCACTCTCTGTCAGCACTAAAGCGAAAAAACCTCAGTAGGCCCATAAAAACACAATCAGCAGTAAAAACAGAAAGACACAAACACTGTCAGTACTAGAAAAAAACAGCCAAAAAAACAACAACCGCAATCTCACTCAGCAAAAAACAACATCTCTTTTAGTCTAGTTTTTAAAAAATAACAAACTTTCCTTTCTATCCTCTTCCTCTTCTTCCTCTTCCTCTTCCTCTTCCTCCTCTTCTTCCTCTTCCTCTTTCTCTTCCTCCTCTTCCTCCTCCTCCTTCTCCTCCTCCGTTCAGCGCAAATAACCGACTGAGGGCTCTTTGTGCACAGGAGAATGTAGACTTCGCAAACTTCTGGGATAATTTCTACGAGGATCCCATCCTGGTTGAGGATTCCATCCTATTTGGGGATGACGGACTCCACTCAGCCCGTCGGCATGCACGATTAGGACGTCTGCTAAATGATAAAGTTTCTTCTTACAGATAAAAAAACGACGAGCGGACGGCGGTAGCAGCATCACCTTAACCCCTTTCTTACCCCACAGCAACGCTGGGTCACGTCCCGTTTCCGCAAATACTAATCAAAGTAACTTAATCAAGCGCCCTGAAAAAGTGGACCGTAGACGCCCTGCCGGTAAACCCTCACGCAAGGTTACCAAAACTATCAAGGAACTTAAATTACTCTACACAAATGCCAGAAGCATTATTTTAAAGCGTAACGAATTATTAGCATACGTTGTTGCCGAAACGCCAGATATCGTCAGTATCACTGAGAGTTGGGTCAACACAAAAGATAAACATTTATTAGCTGAAATAGCCATTCCAGGCTATAAGACATTACTAAATTGTCGCACACATAAAGCAGGTGGAGGTGTCATTCTTTATATTAAAGAAAATTTGCAAGCAATCGAAATCGATAAAGTAAATAAAGATCATTATGACTCAGTCTACGCAAAGATTAAGCTAAACGGTAAATTGCTAACTATTGGGACAATATATCGTCCTCCCAAATCTAAGCGGAAGTAGATTGCCTCCTGTATGACGAGATAAAGTCAGTTTGAACAATAATAACGATACAATATTTGTGGAGATTTTAACCTACTCATATAAACTGGAATAATAATTCTGCTGATAGAGAAGGTATGCGATTGCTTGATATGGTGAACGAAGTATATTTAAATCAGGTGGTCCGTGAGCCTACAAGGATAATAGTATCCTAGATTTAGTTTTCACTACGACATTGATCTGATTGATTACTGCGATATAGGTGAACATTTGGCAAACAGTGATCACAGGCTAATCAGAGCGCATAAATTGCAATGTAGACATCACAGAAAATCGGTTATTAGTCCCAAATTATAATAAAGCAGATTTCACGAAGATCAGCAGGGTACTAAGCGAAGTTAAATGGATTGACCTACTAAATGGTAATAACGCCGAAAACATGTGTAATGTATTCACTAATAAACTCCGATCGGTGGTGGATAAACATGTTCCCATGGTAAGAAAACGTTTGAATAACATAAACAGACCCAGTTGGATGAATAATGAGATCCAACAAATCATTGGCAGAAAGCGCCGAGCGTATAAAGTTTACAAACGATCAAATGCAGACTGCGATTCTAGAGAATACAATGACGTCAAACGTCGCTGCAAAGGACTAATTAAGTCTAAAAAGCGCGAGTATGAAGAAAAATTGCAAAGGAATCCAATCAAACCCGAAAAGGTTTTCAATACGTTCGAAGTAAGAAAAACGTCAAAACAAGTATTGGACCACTGAAAGATAATAATAATATCTTGGTAAATGATAATAAGAGTATGGCGTTCGTACTCAACGAATACTTTAATGCGGTATTTATTAAAGAAGACGAAACTCCATTACCAGAACCAGTAAACATGTATGCAGGACTCGAAAGGGATAGACTGGTAATAGGAGAGATAACAGTAGACGAAATATCAAAGTATTTGCTGAAACTTGACCCAGCAAAATCCGTGGGGGTGGACGAAATCTCGCCGCGACTACTTCGCGAATGTCACAGTCAACTTTCGCTCCCATTAAAGATTATTTTCAATAAATCGCTATGTGAAAAAAAATGTTCCTAGTATGTGGAAATTAGCTAATGTTACACCGATATTCAAGAAAGGGAGTAAGAGCCTCGCAAGTAATTATCGCCCAATTAGTCTAACGTCCGTGATTGTTAAACTATTTGAGAAAATATTGCGGGATAAAATAGTGTCTTTTCTCGATGAAAATAACTCAATACTAAACTCCCAGCATGGATTTCGAAATAAGAGATCCTGCTTAACAAACCTACTCGATTTTTTTTAATGTCATTTATTCAAACTGGGACGCTAAAATTCCCTCGGATGTAATATACCTTGATTTTCAGAAAGCCTTCGATACAGTTCCACATAAGCGACTGTTGACCAAGCTAAGAGCACATGGCATAGGAGAGCAATTATGTTCATGGATTGGCGACTGGCTTTCAAATCGTAAACAACGGGTAGTAATAAATGGTGAGGCATCTGATTGGTTAGATGTCACTAGTGGGGTGCCTCAGGGCTCGGTCTGGGTCCTACTCTTTTTCTGATATATATCAACGATCTGGACTGCGGACTTGTATCTAAAATATCAAAATTTGCAGATGACACCAAATTAGGCGGTAAAGCATATACTAGAGAAAACTGCGAACTCATACAAAGTGATCTCGACAAACTATCAGATTGGAGTGATAAATGGCTATTAAAATCAATTCCGATAAATGTAAAGTAATGCATATAGGCAACGATAACCTCAAATATAACTATCAAATGCAAAATAAATCGTTAACTGAAGTACAGCAGGAAAAGGATCTAGGTGTCATCATCAGTAATGATCTGAAAACCAGTTCGCATTGCCTAGCTGCCAGTAAAAAGGCAAATATGATGTTGGGCTTTATTAACGTAACTTTGAACATAAAACTCCGAAAGTAATGACACAATTATACACGTCCTTGGTTTAGACCGCACTTGGAATATGCCGTTCAATTCTGGTCGCCCTGTTTCGTAAAAGATCAAGCCAAATGGAATCAGTGCAAAGAAGAGCAACCAAACAAATTCCATCTCTGCGAAATTCATCTTATGAAGAGAGACTGCGGAAACTTAATATGTTTTCCTTAAAGGATCGTAGAATCCGTGGGGACTTGATAGAAACCTTTAAGATCCTAAAAGGTTTTGATGTCATTAATCAAGAGGACCTATTCGAGCTTTCAACTCAAGTGACAACAAGAAATAATGGTTTAAAACTAAACGGTCAACGTGCATCCACGATCTCCGTAAAAATTATTTCAATGTTAGAGTCGTTGATCGATGGAACAAGTTACCAGCAAATGTTGTCGGAGCAAACACAATAACTACATTCAAAAACAGACTTGACGCGCACTGTAAAGTAAATGGGTATTGATAGTGCGAATTCGTATCTAGTCCCCCGTATCGATTAGTTGTAGTGGTAGTGGTAGTTGTAGTTAGTATTTTTCATATCCTATCATTCTGCACTATGAAACTTCCATGTTCCTATCCTCTTTAGGGACATGGTATCATTTTCCAACTGTTTTCTTACAAGTAGTTGATAGTTAGTAGTATGTAGTTCAGCAGATACCCTCGCTATGGACCAATAGGTCTCCTGGTGTCTGTTACTCCTATGTAATCCTATGTAATCCTCCTCCTCCTCCTCCTCCTCCTCCTCCTAATTTTATATTAACTAATTTTCTTTGTCTTTGCACAGGGAAAAAACCGGTACAGACGAAGCTTTCTGACGCTATCATAATTATTTTCAAAGCTTTTCTCTAGTTATTATCTTTTTCTAGTCTAGCTTTTTTTAGCTTTGTCTAGTACCACAATCATTTTCATAGATCATTTCGTTTTCATTTCTTTTCATGGTAATTTTTCATAGTTCATTTCTTTTCATAATCCTTTTCATATTTCATTTCATTTTCATTTCATTTCATAAGTCATTTTCATAGCTTTTCTCTAGTTTTTTCTCTTTTTCTAGTCGCTTTTCATAGCTTTTCTCTTTCACAGTCTATAGATTTCCATTATAACTACCTTGCCTTATGTCTTTGTACGGACAAGAAACCGGAGTAGGCAAACCTTTCCTTTTTTTCTTTTTTACATCACAACATTTTTTTACATACGTCCCTTCTGACGCTATCATCTCTTTCATAGTCTATTATTATATAGATAAGAATAGATAGATATAGATATTATATAGATATCCATAAGAACATAAGGAAGCTACAAGAGGCTGGAAGACCTACACGTGGTAATTCCTGTTACTTAACACTACCTACATCCACCTTTCATCCCCATCCATGAATTTATCCAGCCTCCTTTAAAAGCTTCCCAATTGACTCCGCACTAACTACCTGACGACTGAGTCCATTCCAATCATTTACCACCCTATTTGTGAACCAGTTTCTCCCTATTTCTCTTTTCAATCTACGTTTTACCAGTTTGAATCCGTTACTTCTTGTTCTACCCTGATTACTAGCCGTAAGACTAGTGTAATTACTAGTGTCAGTTGCACTCATAAACACTGTGCTATGATGTGCTGTGTATCGCTGGAGCTTCACTAATATTGCCTCTCATACATGTTATATAATACAGGAAGAGATCTGGGTTCGCGCGATGACAGCGGGATGAGTCAGCCTAATGGTCGGGGGATCGGTGACTCCGGCCCGCGGCGAATGACAGTAATGACATGCCGGGAGTGGAGGTCTCGGTGCAAGGGTCATGGGATCTCTTCACTCTTAGAAAAAAAGGGTAGGAAAAGGGTATTTGTAGTGATGAAATACTGCTACCCTTTTTCTACTCTTACAAATATACCCTTTCAGATCGACGCAAATATACCCTTTTCCAACCCTCTCGTCTAAAAGGGTAGATAAAGGGTAGATAAAGGGTATAATCGGCAGCATCTACCCTCCAGCCTGGACATAGGGTTTAAAAAGGGTAGTGATGGTGCGATGTAACAATTCGACCCTTAATGTACCCCCCATTTCTGAGTGTGTTGTTTAGCGACACTGGATGCCGGCTTCCCATATAGCAGGGAGGCAAGGCAGGGAGGCAAGGCAGGGAGGTAAGGCAGGGAGGCAAGGCAGGGAGGCAAGGCAGGGAGGCAAGGCAGGGAGACAAGGCAGGGAGGCAAGGCAGGGAGGCAAGGCAGGGAGGCAAGGCAGGGAGGCAAGTATTGAGGTGACAGGTGACAGAAACAGTAATGCTACCAAACATGACGGTGCGAATGTTCAAACACGTATGTAAAGAGAGTTATAATGTAAAACTATAGACTTTGACAGAGATCTCTTATGTAGCGACACTGGATTTTGTGCGGGCTTCCCATATAGATAGCGCGGCTTCTTGTAGCTTCCTTATGTTCTAATGTTCTGATGACACGCCGCGTTGCACTTCTGGAGCTGCACTGAATATTTACCTCAGATGAATTTCAACACCTATAGGAAATGCTAGTACATACACTCTCAGAAATGGGGGGTATATTAAGGGTAGAATTGTTACATCGCACCATCACTACCCTTTTTATACCCTATGTCCAGGCTGGAGGGTAGATGCTGCTGATTATACCCTTCTTCTACCCTTTATCTACCCTTTTTAGACGAGAGGGTTGAGAAAGGGTACATTTGGGGTTTGAAAAGGGTATATTTAGGGTTGCAAAAGGGTATATTTGTAAGGGTAGCAGTATTTCATCACTATAAACACCCTTTTTCTACCCTTTTCCTACCCTTTTTTTCTAAGAGTGTAAGGTTACGAATCTAATATAACACTAAAACTACCATTATAGGAAAGATTCGTGAAAACATAACTAGTGACAAGAAACTGGACCCTCAAAAAACATAAGCCATAATAAACCTTTAAAACACATTATTCAACCCTTTATAAGTACAGAGGGAACATGAGGCAGCTACAAGAGACCTATAACACATCAAAAATTAAAATAGTAAAAAATTAAGGAACACTCGAAGAAACATGTCGAAAAACCAGGACCCTCAAAAACCATCTCTAACGGAGCTATAAATGCGATAGTATTTGTATAGGGAGCATATAAGGAAGCTACAAGATGCCTATTATACAAAAAAATCGAAAAAATAGGAAGGACCACATAAAACTTGCTAAAAACCAGGCCCCTCAAAAACCATCTCTAACGGAGGTGTAAATGCGATAGCCAGCGTGACTGCGCCGAGAGATAGGAACGTGTGCCATTTGTGTAGTAGAGACACGACGAGGGCTGGCGGGGTACGAACCGTGACACCAAGATAGCACTAGGGAGGAGATACCGCGGCTGTACGCACCTCACCGCCATAACACACGCATGCCCCACACGTCGCTACGTTTTGGACCGGTAAAAAATATTGAGTGTTTTTTTTCTCCCTCGTGTTTTTTTTAGGATTGGGAAAGGAAAAGGGAAGGTTTGAAGCAGTGTAAATAAGTTTTAGTGGAAAAAGAAGAGGAAAAGTTATTTAAAAGTATGTAAAATAAGTTTTAGAGAAGTAAAAAAAAGAGGAAAATTGTTAGAAGAGGTAAAATAATTTTGAGAATAAAAGAAGAGGAAAATTAGTTAGAAAAGGTAGAATAAGTTTTGAGAATAAAAGAGGAAAAAGTAGTTAGAAGTAGTGTAGAATATTTAGTGAAGAAAAAGAAGGGGAAAAAGTTAGTTAGAATAGTGTGAATAAGTTTTAGGAAGAAAAAGAAGAGGAAAAGTTAGTTAGAATAGTGTAAAAAAGTTTTAGAGAAGTAAAAAAGAGGAAAAGTTGTTAGAAAGTGTAGAATAAGTTTTAGAGAAGTAAAAGAAGGGGAAAAGTTGTTAGAATAGTGTGAATAAGTTTTGTGAAGTAAAAAAAAGAGGAAAAGTTAGTTAGAAGTAGTGTAAAATAGTTTTTAGAGAAGAAAAAGAAGGGAAAAGTTAGTTAGAAGTAGTGTAAAATAAGTTTTTGGAAGTAAAAGAAAAAGAAAAGTTAGTTAAAATAGTGTAAAAATAAGTTTTAGAGAAGTAAAAGAAAGGAAAAGTTATTAAAAAAGTGTAAAAAAGTTTTGAGAAGAAAAAGAAGAGGAAAATTTATTTAAAAAAAGTTAGAATAATTTTTAGAGAAGTAAAAGAAGAGGAAAAATTTATTTGAAAAGTGTAGAATAAGTTTGAGAAGAAAAAGAAGGGGAAAAAGTTGTTAAAAGTAGTGTGAATAAGTTTTAGAAAAGTAAAAAAAGAGGAAAAGTTATTTAGAAGTAGGAAAAATTTTTTAGAGAAGTAAAAAAAGGGGAAAAGTTTTTGAAGTAGTGAGAAAAAGTTTTAGTGAAGTAAAAGAAGGGAAAAAGTTGTTAGAGTAGTGTAGAAAAAATTTTAGAGAAGTAAAAGAAGGGAAATTTATTAGAAGTAGTGTAAAAATAATTTTTTGAAAAGTAAAAAAAAGAGGAAAAAGTAGTTAGAAGTATGTAAAAATAAGTTTTAGGAAGTAAAGAAGAGGAAAAGTTATTAAAAAAAGTGTAAAAAGTTTTAGAGAAGAAAAAGAAGAGGAAAAGTTAGTTAGAATAGTGTAAAAAAAAATTTTTGGGAAAAGTAAAAAAGGAAAATTTATTAAAAAAGCGTTAAAATAAGTTTTAGAGAATAAAAAAAGGGGAAAAGTTTTTAAAGTAGTGTAGAAAAATTTTTAAGGAAGTAAAAGGAGGAAAAGTTAGTTAGAAGTAGTGTAGAATAAGTTTTGAGAAGAAAAAGAAGGGGAAAAGTTATTTAGAAAAGTGGAAAAGTTTTAGAAAAGTAAAAAAAAAAGGGAAAAGTTAGTTAAAAAGTGTAAAAATTTTTAGGAAGTAAAAAAAAGGGGAAAAAGTTGTTAAAAAAGTGTAGAAAAATTTTAGAGAAAAAAAAGAAGAGGAAAATTTATTTAAAAAAAGTATGTAAAATAAGTTTTGAAAAAGTAAAAGAAGGGGAAAATTTAGTTAGAAGTATGTAAAATAAGTTTTAGAGAAGAAAAAGAAGAGGAAAAGTTAGTTAGAAGTATTTGTGAATAAGTTTAGTGAATTTTAAAAGAAGGGGAAAAAGTTAGTTAGAAGTAGGTAGAATAAGTTTTAGAGAAGAAAAGAAAGGAAATTTATTAGAAGTAGTGTGAATAAGTTTAAAAGTAAAAGAAGGGGAAAATTTATTTAAATGGAGAATAATTTTTTAGAGAATAAAAGAAGGGGAAAAATTTTGTTAGAAAAGTGTAGAATAAGTTTGAGAAGTAAAGAAGAGGAAAAAGTTAGTTTAGAAGTAGTGTAGAAATTTTAGAGAAGAAAAGGGGAAAATTTAGTTAAAAGCAGTGTAGAAAAAGTTTTAGAAAAGAAAAGAAGAGGAAAAAGTTAGTTAGAAGTAGTTAGAATAATTTTTAGAAAAGAAAAGAAGAGGAAAATTTAGTTAGAATAGTGTAAATAAGTTTAGTGAAGGAAAAAAAAGAAGGAAAGGTTGTTACATGAAGATTAAAAAAGTTTTAGAGAAAAAAATAAGAAAGGTTAGTTAAAAAAAAAAAAAAAAGGTTTTAAAATAAGTTTTAGAGAAGAAAAAGAAGAGGAAAAGTTAGTTAGAAGTAGTGTAGAATAATTTTTTAAGAGAATAAAAAAGAGGAAAATTGTTAGAATTTAGGTAAATTTTTTGGGAAAAGTAAAAGAAGAGGAAAAGTTAGTTAGAAGTAGTGTAAGAATAAGTTTTTAGAGAAGTAAAAAGAAGAAAAAAAGTTATTTGAATGTGTAAATAAGTTTAGTGAAGGAAAATAAAAGGGAAGGGTTTAGTTACATAGAAGCAGTGTAGAAAATTTTTTTAAAGAAGGAAAATAAAAAAGAAAGGTTAGTTACTAGAAGCAGTGTAGAATAAGTTTAGTGAAGGGAAAGGGAAAGGGAGGAAATTTAGAAGCAAAGTAGTATGTTGTGGAGTTTGGGGTTTACTATTTTCAGAATTTTTTCACTCTTTTTGTTTTTTTTTTCCTTTCATAATGCAGCAAGGTAGTTTGAAGGGTTTTGGTTCCTCCAAAAAACGTCTTTTCGGGAAGTACCGGGTTTTTTTGCATAAAACCAAAAGCAAGAAAATAGGAAAATCTCTATCGCCTAGCTTTTTTTTTATTTATCTCCTACGAGTGCCTAAAACCGGGGCCAACAGGAAACCATCGTAAAATATAATGGTCTGTTGTATTTAGTTTTTTTAAACAACAGGGGGAGGAAGCTTAAAATGAAAGAAAATTGTTACATTAAAAAATTTATTCCGGGAGTAGGTTTGGGATGAATAATGGATTACATGTAGAAGTTCTCTCTTCCTCTCTCTCTCTCTCCCCTCTCTCTCTCTCTCTCTTCTCTCTCTCTCTCCCCTTCTCTCTCCCCCTCTCTCTCCTCTCTCTCTCTTTTCTCTCCTTCTCTCTCCCCTCTCCTCCTCCCTCTTCCTCTCTCTCTCTCCCCTCTCTCCTCTCTTTTCTCTCTC
>JACEEZ010000788.1:40000-52500 GCA_016584305.1 Chionoecetes opilio | reverse complement strand
CCCCTCCTCCTCCCTCCTCCTCCTCCTCCTCTCCTCCTCCTCCTCCTCTCCTCCTCCTCGTCGTCGTCGTCGTCGTCTTTCTCCTCCTCCTCCTCCTCCTCCTCCTCCACCTCCTCCACCTCCTCCTCCTCCTCCTCCTCCTACAAGGACATAATCACTCTTCCGTTATCAAGGACTCGCAGACATTTTCTGCCAAAAGCGTCTTCGCATAAAATTTTCCTTCCAGACAAAAACTCCAAAATAGCTCAAAATAAAAAATAAAAAAAAAAAAAAAAAAAAATCAATAAAATTTTAATTGGAGAAGAAAGAAAAAGAATTACTATAAGTACAAACAGGAAATTAATTAAGAGAAATAAAGAGAAATAAAATGCATATATAATACGAAAAAAACATATCAAGTTTCTTTATTATTTTTCTGGCGTGGTTTTTTTCTTTCATATTTCGAAGAAAAAAAAAAAAAAAAAAAAGTTCAAACACGAATTAAGAATTAAGAGAAAAAAATGCAAATATGATTGAAAAAAAGCCTATCAAATTTCGTTGCTATTATTCTGGCGTTGCTTTTTTTTTCACATGTCGAGAAAAAAGATTAAAGCTAAGTACAAATACAAGGAAATGCATTAAGAGAAAAAGATACATATGTGATACGAAAAAAGTATATACATTTTTTTTTTCATTTTTCTAGCGTGTTTTTTTTCACATGTTGAAAAAAAGAGAGTAACGCTTAGTACAAATTATTAGTCTTCCTCCTCTTTTTCACCTCTTCTTCCTCTTCCTCCTCCTCTTTTTCACCTCCTCTTCCTCTTCCTCCTCCTCTTTTTCACCTCTTCTTCCTCTTCCTCCTCCTCTTTTTCACCTCCTCTTCCTCTTCTTCCTCCTCTTTTTCACCTCCTCCTCTTCTTCCTCCTCTTTTTCACCTCCTCTTCCTCTTCCTCCTCCTCTTTTTCACCTCCTCTTCCTCTTCCTCCTCTTTTTCACCTCCTCTTCCTCTTCCTCCTCCTCTTTTTCACCTCCTCTTCCTCTTTTTCCCCTCCTCTTCTTCTTCTTCCTCCTCCTCCTCTTCTTCCTCCTCTTTTTCACCTCCTCTTCCTCTTCCTCCTCCCTTTTTTACCTCCTCTTCCTCTTCCTCCTCCTCTTTTTCACCTCCTCTTCCTCTTCCTCCTCCTCTTTTCCACCTCCTCCTCCTCTTTTTCACCTCGTCCTCTTCCTCCTCCTCTTTTTCACCTCTTCTTCCTCCTCTTTTTTTTCACCTCCTCTTCCTCTTCCTCCTCCTCTTTTTTCACCTCCTCTTCCTCTTCCTCCTCCTCTTTTTCACCTCCTCTTCTTTTTCCTCCTCCTCTTTTTCACCTCTTCTTCCTCTTCTTCCTCCTCTTTTTCACCTCCTCTTCCTCTTCCTTCCTCTTTTTTCACCTCCTCCTCCTTTCTCCTCCTCTTTTTCACCTCGTCCTCTTCTTACTCCTCTTTTTCACCTCCTGTTCCTCCTCCTCCTCCTCTTTTTCACCTCCTCCTCTTCTTACTCCTCTTTTTCACCTCTTCTCCTCCTCCTCTTTTTTCACCTCCTCTTCCTCTTCCTCCTCCTCTTTTTTCACCTCCTCCTCTTCTTACTCCTCTTTTTCACCTCTTCTTCCTCTTCCTCCTCCTCTTTTTTCACCTCCTCTTCCTCTTCCTCCTTCTCTTTTTCACCTCCCTTCCTCTTCTTCCCCTCCTCTTCTTCTTCTTCCTCCTCCTCCTCTTCTCCTCCTCTTTTTCACCTCCTCCTCTTCCTCCTCCTCTTTTTCACCTCCTCTTCCTCTTCTTCCTCCTCTTTTTCACCTCCTCTTCCTCTTCCTCCTCCTCTTTTTCACCTCCTCTTCCTCTTCCTCCTCCTCTTTTTCACCTCTTCCTCTTCCTCTTTTTCAACCTCTTCTTCCTCTTCCTCCTCCTCTTTTTCTCCTCTTCCTCTTCCTCCTCCTCTTTTTCACCTCCTCTTCCTCTTCCTCCTCCTCTTTTTCACCTCCTCTTCCTCTTCCTCCTCCTCTTTTTCACCTCCTCTTCCTCTTTTTCACCTCCTCTTCTTCCTCCTCTTTTTCACCTCCTCTTCCTCTTCCTCCTCCTCTTTTTCTCCCTTTCTTGTACTAACAAACACGAGGAAATGAATTAAGAGAAGAAAAAGCTTATATGATTGAAATAAAACATCAAATTTCGTTGCTATTTTTCTGGCGTTTTTTTTTTTTTGACATTTAAATAAAAATAGATAAAAAAAAAAAAAAACCACAAAGAAATTAATTATGAGAAAAAAATGCATAGACGATAGTAAAAAAGTATATAGAGTTTTTTTCTGGATTTTTTTTCCCATGTCGATTATTTTTCTGGTGGTTTTCTTCACATGTGGATTGTGTTTATTTTTTTATAATGTCTTTGTTGTGTTGGTGCGTCGATCATCATGAGTCGAGGACCTTGTGAGTCAGTCTGTTGGTGAGTCGTGCGTGGTGAGTAGCGAGTGGTGAGTCTCAGGGAAGGTTCTTCTCAGGGAAGGTCTCTCTCTCTCTCTCTCTCTCTCTCTCTCTCTCTCTCTCTCTCTCTCTCTCTCTCTCTCTCTCTCTCTCTCTCTACTCTTTTCTGCAATAATTGGACCTGATTTATGACCCAGAGATCGCCTTTCTGAAATCTGATCTGCAAAACGTCACTTCCAAACTGCGAAGGAGAGAGAGAGAGAGAGAGAGAGAGAGAGAGAGAGAGAGAGAGAGAGAGAGAGAGAGAGAGAGAGAGAGAGAGAGAGAGAGAGAGAGAGAGAGAGAGAGAGAGAGAGAGAGAGAGAGAGAGAGAGAGAGAGAGAGAGAGAGAAGTCTGTTGGTGAGTGGTGAGTGGCGTGAAGTGAGTGGAAGCTTCGAACTCGCCATGTGAAGCCAGTGAAGCGTAGAGACAAGACTTGTCACCTGGGAAGCCAAGACGGAGTGAGGCTGACAGATGCAAAACAACATTCTTAAATAATTCACACTACGATGATTTCTTATTAGTAAGCTCTCTCTACACGCATCCCTCTCTTTCTTTGACTTCTTTCCCTGTAACTGTCTCCTTTTTCTCCCTTTCTTTCACTTTTTTCACTTCTTTCCCTCTAACTGTCTCCTTTTTCTCCCTTTCTTTCCACTTCTTTTTCACTTTTTGTTCCTTTTCTCCTCTAACTGTCTCCTTTTTCTCCCTTTCTTTCACTTCTTTCCCTCTAACTGTCTCCTTTTTTCTTTTTTCCCCCCTCTTTTTCTTTCACTTCTTTCCCTCTAACTGTCTCCTTTTTCTCCCTTTCTTTCACTTCTTTCACTTCTTTCCCTCTAACTGTCTCCTTTTTCTCCCTTTCTTTCACTTCTTTCACTTCTTTCCCTCTAACTGTCTCCTTTTTCTCCCTTTCTTTTCACTTCTTTCCCTCTAACTGTCTCCTTTTTCTCCCTTTTCTTTTCCCTCTAACTGTCTCCTTTTTCTCCCTTTCTTTCACTTCTTTCCCTGTAACTGTCTCCTTTTTCTCCCTTTCTTTCCCTCTAACTGTCTCCTTTTTCTCCCTTTCTTTCACTTCTTTCCCTGTAACTGTCTCCTTTTTCTCCCTTTCTTTCACTTCTTTCCCTCTAACTTCTCCTTTTTCTCCCTTTCTTTCACCCTTTCTTCTTTCCCTCTAACTGTCTCCTTTTTTCTCCATTCTTTCCCTCTAACTGTCTCCTTTTTCTCCCCTTTCTTTCTCTTCTTTCCCTTTAACTGTCTCCTTTTTTTTCCCTTTCTTTCCCTTCTTTCCCTCTAACTGTCTCCTTTTTCTCCCTTTCTTTCACTTCTTTCCCTCTAACTGTCTCCTTTTTCTCCCTTTCTTTCCCTTCTTTCCCTCTAACTGTCTCCTTTTTCTCCCTTTCTTTCACTTCTTTCCCTCTCACTGTCTCCTTTTTCTCCCTTTCTTTCACTTCTTTCCCTGTAACTGTCTCCTTTTTCTCCCTTTCTTTCCCTTCTTTCCCTTTAACTGTCTCCTTTTTCTCCCTTTCTTTCCCTTTCTTTCCTTAACTGTTTTCCTTTTTCTTTTCCCTTTCTTTCCTTCTTTCCCTCTAACTGTCTCCTTTTTCTCCCTTTCTTTCCCTTCTTTTCCTCACCGTCTCCTTTTTTCTCCTTCTTTTCTTTCCTTCTTTCCTGTAAATGTCTCTTTTTCTCCCTTTCTTTCACTTCTTTCCCTCTAACTGTCCTCCTTTTTCTCCCTTTCCTTTCCCTTCTTTCCCTTTAACTGTCTCCTTCTATCCTTCTTTCTCTCCTAATATCAATAGATAATTTTTTTCATATTTTTAGTTTTCTTCCTTTCTTTCTCTCTTTCCAACGTCCCTACAGCAATTTTTTTCTTTCTAATTAAATCTACAATCTCCTCCTCCTCCTCTTCCTTTTTTTCGAATGATTTCTTATTAGTAGGCTCTCTCCCACCCCGCTTTTCTTCCTCTCTCTCTCTCTCTCTCTCTCTCTTCTCTCCCTCCTCTCTCATCTCTCCTCTCTCTCTCCTCCTTCTCTCCTCTTCATGTCTTTTTCTCTCTCTCCGTTCTCTCATCTCTCTCTCTCTCTTTTCTCTCTCTCTCCTCTTCCTCTTCCTATTTCGAATGATTTCTTATTATAGGCTCTCTCTACCACGCCTTTTTTTTTTTTATTTATCTCTCTCTCTCTCTCTCTCTCTCTCTCTCTCCTCTCTCTCTCTCCTCCTCTCTCTCTCTCTCTCTCCTCTTCTCTCTCTCCTCTCTCTCTCTCTCTCTCTCTCTCTCTCTCCTCTTCCTCTTCCATATTTCGAATGATTTCTTATTAGTATGCTCTCTCCTCTCTCCTCTCTCTCTCTCTCTCTCTTCTCCTCCTCTTTTCCTCTCTCTCTCTCTCTCTCTCTCTCTCTCTCTCTTTTCTCTCTCTCTCCTCTCGCCCCCCTCTTTTCTCCTCTCTCTCTCCCCTCCTCTCCTCTTCCTCTTTCCATATTTCGAATGATTTCCCTTTTTAGTATGCTCTCTCTTCTCTCTCTCTCTCCTCTCCTCTCTCTCTCTCTTTTCTTCCTCTCTCTCTCCATCCCTCCCTCTCTCTCCTTTCCCTCTCTCTCTCTCTCTCTCCTCTCTTCTTCCTCTTCCATATTTCGAATGATTTCTTATTAGTAGGCTCTCTCTCTCTCTTCTCTCCCCCTTTCCTCTCCTCTCACTCTTCCTTCTCCTCTCTCCTCTCTCCTCTCTCTCCTCTCTCCCTCCCTCTCTCTCTCCCCCCTCTCTCTCCCCTCTCTCTTCCCATTATTTCGAATGATTTCTTATTAGTAGGCTCTTTCTACACGCTTCTCTCTCCCCTCTCTCTCTCTCTCCTTTTCTCCTCTCTCTCTCTCTCCTCTCTCATCCTCTCTCTCTCTCTCCCCTCTCTCTCTCTCTCCTCTTCTCTTCCTATTTCGAATGATTTCTTATATAGCCTTCACACGGCCTCTCTTCTCTCCTCTCCTCCCTCTCCCTTCCTCTCTTCCTCTCTCTCTCTCCTCCTCTCTCTTCTCTCTCTCTCCTCTCTCTCTCTCTCTCTCCTCCTCTTCCTCTTCCACTTTTTTTAACTCTTCCTCTCTCTCTCTCTCTTCTTCCTCTCTCTCTCTCTCTCACCTCTCCTCTCTTTCTTCTCTCTCTCTCCTCTTCTTTCCATATTTCGAATGATTTCTTATTATAGGCTCTTTCGACACCTTCTCCTCTCTCCTCTCCCTTCTCTTCTCTCATCGCCTTTTCTCTTCTCTCTCTCCCTTTCTTCCCCTTTTCCTCTTCCTACTCATCTCTTCTCATTCTTCTTCTCCTCTCGCTTCTCTCCTTTCTTTTCACTTCTCCTATTTCATCTTTCTTTTACTCTTCCACTCCCCCTCCTTTCTTTCTTCTTTCCTCTCACTGTATCCTTTTCCCCCCTTCAATTTTCCCAACTCACTACTCACTTTCTCCCCCTTCACTTCAACATTCTTTTACACCCTATCCCCTTCCAACCCACACCTATCAACTTTCCAACACACCTCCTTTTCTTCACCCCTTTTCCAACACACCCTATCAACTTTCCAACACACCCTATCAATTTTCCCACACACCCTATCAACTTCCACACACCCTTCACTTTCCAACAAAACCCTATCAACTTTCCAACACACCCTTCACTTTCCAACACACCTTCCCAATTTTCCCAAACACACCCTATCATTTCCAACACCCTTCCAACTTTCCAACAACACCCTATCAACTTCCAACACACCCTATCAACTTTCCAACCACCCTGTCAACTTTCCAACACCCCTATCACTTTCCAACACACCCTATCACCTTTCCAACCAACCTCCAACTTCCCAACACACCCTATCACTTTCCCAACACCCCTATCACCTTTCCAAACACCCCTATCAATTTTCCCAAACCCACACCCTATCACCTTTCCAACCACCCTACCAACTTTCCAACAAACCCTATCAACTTTCCCAAAACACACCCTATCAACTTTGCACACACCTACCCAACTTTCCAACACACCCTATCAATTTTCCCAACCCCCCTATCAACTTTCCAACCACCCTATCATTTTTGCAACACCCCTATCAACTTTCCACACACCCTTCAACTTTCCACACACCTATCATTTCCCAACAACCCTATTCAACTTTTCCAACGACACCCTATCACTTTGCAACACACCCTATCACCTTTCCAACACACCTATCACTTTCCAACACACCCTTCAACTTTCCAACACACCCTCTCACTTTGCAACCCCCTATCACCTTTCCAACAAGACCCTTATCAACTCTTCAACACACCCTATCACTTCCAACCACCCCTATCAACTTTCCAACACACCCTATCAACTTTCCAACACCCCTATCAACGTTTCACACACCTATCACTTCTCCCACACCCTATCAACTTCCACACCCCTTTCTACTTTCCAACACCCTATCAACTTTCCACACACCCTATCAACTTTCCAACACACCCTATCAACTTTCACACACCCATCACTTTTCCAACACACCCTATCACTTTCCACCACACCCTATCAACTTTCCCAACACACCTACAACTTTCAACAACCCTATCAACTTTCCAACAACCCTATCAACTTTCCAACACACCTAACAGCTTTCCACACACACCTATCAACTTTCCAACACACCCTATCAACTTTCCAACACACCTAACAGCTTTCCAACACACCCTAACAACTTTCCAACACACCCTAACAACTTCCAACACACCCTATCAACTTTCCAACACCCTATCAACTTCCAACACACCCTATCAACTTTCCAACACACCCTATCAACTTTCCAACACACCCTATCAACTTTCCAACACAACACCCTATCACTTTCCAACACACCCTATCAACTTTCCAACACACCCTATCAACTTTCCAACACACCCTATCAACTTTCCAACACACCCTATCAACTTTCCAACACACCCTATCAACTTTCCAACACACCCTATCAACTTTCCAACACACCCTATCAACTTTCCAACACACCCTATCAACTTTCCAACACACCCTATCAACTTTCCAACACACCCTAACAGCTTTCCAACACACCCTATCAACTTTCCAACACACCCTATTAACTTTCCAACACACCCTATCAACTTTCCAACACACCCTATCAACTTTCCAACACACCCTATCAACTTTCCAACACACCCTATCAACTTTCCAACACACACTATCAACTTTCCAACACACCCTATCAACTTTCCAACACACCCTATCAACTTTCCAACACACCCTATCAACTTTCCAACACACCCTAACAGCTTTCCAACACACCCTAACAACTTTCCAACACACCCTATCAACTTTCCAACACACCTATCAACTTTCCAACACACCCTATCAACTTTCCAACACACCCTATCAACTTTCCAACACACCCTATCAACTTTCTACAGCCTATCAACTTTCTACAGCCTATATTTTCATGTTTAAGTGTCTGTCTAATTAATTCTACGATCTCCTCTTCCTCCTCCTCCTTATATCGTATGACTTCTTATTAGTATGCTCTGTCTACACGCTTCCGTTCTTTCACTTCTTCACCCTCTAATTGTCTCCATTCATTCTCTTGTTTTTCTTCCCGGCGTCACTACAACATTTTTTTCTTCATGTATAAGTCTGTTTCTTTCATTAACTCGTATGATATATTTTTTGTATGTTCTTTCTACACGCTTCCTTTCTTTCTTTACCTTCTTTACCTTTCACTCTCGTCTTTCTTCTCTCTCTCTTTTTCTCGTTTTCTAACTACACCCTTTTTTCATATTCAAGTTTCTTCCTAAATAGTTACTCCTCCTTGTTTCGTATTTCTTATTATTATGCTCTTTCTACACCCTTCTATCTCCCTTTCTATTACTTTTTTGCCTCTTTCTGTCTCCTTTCTTTTATCTTTCTATCATCTCTCTCCCTTTCTTTAATTTGTTTGCCCTTTCTGCCTCCTTTCTTTATTTTTTTTGCCAGTCTCCTTTCTTATCATCCATCTCCCTTTCTTTAAATTTTTGCCTCTCTCTGTCTCCTTTCTTATAATTTTTTTGCCTCTCTCTGTCTCTCCTTTCTTTTATCTTTCTATCATCCATCTCCCTTTCTTTAATTTTTGCCTCTCTCTGTCTCCTTTTTTTTCGTCTTTCTATCATCCATCTCCCTTTCTTTATTTTTTTTGTCTCTCTCTGTCTCTCCTTTCTTTTATCTATCTATCCTTCATCTCCCTTTCTTTTACTTTTTTGCCTCTCTGTCTCCTTTCTTCCATCAATTTATCATCCATCTCCCTTTCTTTAATTTTGTTTTTTTCCCTTCTGTCTCTCCTTTCTTTTATCTTTCTATCATCCATCTCCCTTTCTTTATTTTTTTGTCTCTCTGTCTCTCCTGTCTTATATCTTTCTATCATCCATCTCCCTTTCTTTAATTGTTTTGTCTCTCTGTCTCCTTTCTTATATCTTTCTATCATCCATCTCCCTTTCTTTTACTTATTTACCTCTCACTGCGTCACGTATTCTGTCTATCTATTTCTCCTTCCCAACGGCACCAATTTCTTCCCGGTGAATGGTTACGCTTACTCGTTGACAGTTTTCAATTTCTCTGTCACCACCAGCTTCACACATGCATTGGCCTTATAGATGTGGCTCATCCTGCGGTTATTCCTCCTCCGTCAGGCTATCTGTGTGGCTTTTCATGCCCGCTAAACGTCAAGTGTCGTCTTTGTGCTGTGTTCATCTGTCGTTACATAAATCCCGCTATAAGGAGTGTTTCTAATGTTGTAGCAAGTGTTGTTATGTGCGTCCCTGTGTGTTGTGGTCGGTTATTCCTCTAAGTGTGTGTGTTGTATCCCTTTTTCGTTACATAAACCCCGCTATAAGGAGTGTTTCTAATGTTGTAGCAAGTGTTGTTATGTGCGTCCCTGTGTGTTGTGGTCGGTTATTCCTCTAAGTGTGTGTGTTGTATCCCTTTTTCGTTACATAAACACCGCTATAAGGAGTGTTTCTAATGTTGTAGCAAGTGTTGTTATGTGCGTCCCTGTGTGTTGTGGTCGGTTATTCCTCTAAGTGTGTGTGTTGTATCGATTTTTCGTTACATAAACACCGCTATAGGAAGTGTTTCAAATGTTGTAGCAGATGTTGTAGCAAGCCATTATTTGCCTCCCACCCTCAATCCCTCATTGCAAGACGTTTTGGATATCCTCGTCGCAAAAATTACGTAGTCTTGCTTAAAGCAGGTCTCTTGAAGGGATCTTGGCTTGAAGGACTGAATGACAGGGTGGCGGGGGGTGAGTGTGCTTGAAGAGGTACTCAGAAGGAAGGGAAGGACGATACAACTACATTAAACACTGGATTTATCTCAATATTAAGGTCCTTTTTTTCCGGTACGCAGTAGTTTCTTAGCCTTGGCACCCAAAAGGAAGGGAAGGACAATAAAAATACATTAAAACCAGGATTTATCTCAATGTCAAGGTCAATTTCCCCGTTGTGCAGTAGTTTCTTATTCTTGGGACTCAGAACGAAGGGAGTTACGATAAAACTACATTAAAACCAGTATTTATCTTAATTTCAATGTCCTTTTTCTCCCCAATATGCAGTAGTTTCTTGGCCTTGGGACTCAGAACGAAGGAAGGTACGATAACACTGAATCTAGGTAAATTTCTCAAAAGCAATTACTCGAAAGTAAATTGCTCGAAATCAATTGCTCGAAAAATAATTTCTCGAACTATCAATTGCTCGAAAGTAAATTGCTCGAAATCAATTTTCAAAAAAAGTCAAAGCCTTTATCGAAAAATTCAAGCAAGTGGCCTTAAGGTAATGTACGACACCAATGCTGAATTTGCTCTTAAGGTTCGTCTCTTATCTGCGTTAGCATTTATACCTGTACCCAATGTTGTGGAAACATTTGAATTTCTAGTTGAAAATGAAATTTTTCCAGATGAACTTCAAGGAGTAGTGGATTATTTTGAAGACACGTGGATTGGGCGGCCGTATAGACGCAGCCGTAGACGTGCTCCTTTGTTTAAACATGAAATGTGGAACTGTTTCGATAATGTTGTAGAAGGAATGGCGAAAACAAACAATGCAATTGAAGGGTGGCACAACAGTTTTGCACATCAAATAAGTGCTCGTCATCCGTCTATTTGGAAGTTTGTAGATGGACTAAAGAGAGAACAAAGTTTACAAGAATTGCGAAAATAGAACAACATGTGGGAGGAGTGAGTACAGCTGGGGGCAGAAAAAAGTACCGTGACTGTGCAATGCGATTAAAGAATATTGTATCAAACTATGACGAAACAAGCAATGTAGAAGAATATTTAAGAAGTGTTGCATACAATATTTCATAGAGTAAAGTAATTAACAATAGAGTAAATAGAGTAAATATTAACAATAATACATTTTTATTTTTTTATTTTTTAAGTATCAAGAACAACAAAAATAATAAAAATGTACCCGTTCTTATTTCAAACTATGACGAAACAAACAATGCAGAAGAATATTTAAGAATTGTTGTATAATAGAAATGTACCCTTTCTTAATTTTATCTGTTCATTTAACAATAATAAAGCTGTGTTTTTTAATCTCAGTTTTGAATATTCTTCATTAAACCACTATTTTCGAGCAATCTGCCTTTCGAGCAATTGATAGTTCGAGCAATTTACTTTCGAGCAATTGATTTCGAGCAATTTACTTTCGAGCAATTGATTTCGAGAACTTTACCGGATACCGATAAAACTACATTAAAAGCAGGATTTATCTCAATTTCAGAGTAATTTTTTTCCCGTTATAACGATAAAACTACTTCAAAACCAGGATTAACTCAATGTCAATGTCCTTTTTCTATCTGTTATGCAGTAGTTTCTTGCCCTTGGTAGTTACTCAGAAGAAAGGGAAGTACGATAAAACTACATTAAAACAAGGATTTACCGCGATTTCAAGGACCTTTTTCTCCCCAATATGCAGTAGTTTCTTAGCCTTGGTAGTTACTCAGAACGAAGGAAAACACGTTAAAACTACATTAAAACCAGTATTTATCTTAATTTCAATGTCCTTTTCCTCCCATGCAGTTTTCTTAGCCTTGGTATTTAACTCAAACGAGGAAACACGTTAAAACTACATTAAAACCAGTATTTATCTTAATTTCAATGTCCTTTTACTCCCCAATATGCAGTAGTTTCTTAGCCTTGGTAGTTACTCAACGAGGAAACACTTAAACTACTTAAAAGCAGTATTAAATTTAATGTCAATGTCCTTTTTCTCCCCAATATGCAGTAGTTTCTTAGCCTTGGTAGTTACTCAGAACGAAGGAAAACACGTTAAAACTACATTAAAAGCAGTATTTATCTTAATGTCAATGTCCTTTTTCTCCCCAATATGCAGTAGTTTCTTAGCCTTAGTAGTTACTCAGAACGAAGGAAAGTACGATACAACTACATTAAAAGCAGTATTTATCTCAAGGTCAAGGTCCTTTTTCTCCCCAATATGCAGTAGTTTCTTGGCCTTAGTAGTTACTCAGAACGAAGGAAAACACGATACAACTACATTAAAAGCAGTATTTATCTCAAGGTTAAGGTCCTTCTCTTTCCGTTAAGCAGTAACTTCTTTTTCTTTACATTTCTCGGCTGTTTCCTGACCTTTGCTTCTTCTTTGACCTTCCTTCTCGTCTTTCTCTTCTTCCTCCTCCCCTCTCATCGATCGAGACCCAACCCGCCCACACGCTGCCCGCCCGCCCACTCCTACAACGCAAAAAACCCGAAACGCAAAGCTAAGGATCCAAGAGCAATTTGTCTTAAGCTAGAAAGAAAATGGGCTGAGGCACGGGTGAGGGGGAACTTGGGTAGGCGCGCAACAAGTGGGCGGAGCGCGGAGGGGCGGGGAGAGGGAGAGAAGGGGTAGAGGGGACGGAACGCGCGGCCCCGGGGATCAAGTGAGCGGCGGGAGGAACCACACGACCGCAGCCGCCGCCCCCCCACACCCACCCCACGTAACGCAACGCCGCACACACAGACGCACTGCCCCGCCCCCGCC
>JACEEZ010000788.1:35000-37500 GCA_016584305.1 Chionoecetes opilio | reverse complement strand
ACATCCACATCCACCACACATCCATCAAAGATAAACAGACACAAAACACAAAATACGTAATTTCTTTAATATAAAAACAAAACCTCGCCTTTCAAATATCACCAATGTCGTAATGCAATAAAAAAAATATCACTATAATATCTCAACTTCTAAATATTAATAAAAAACAAACTGAAAAGATGAAAACTATCCATCAATCTCCTTTTTTTCCTCCTCTTCCTCCACCTAACCTCTCCTAATCCACCACATTAACAACCCTACTACATCCACATACATCCACGCAACCACCACTCAATCTCCTTTTCTAGCCTTTCATTCACTTTTCATCCACCTCACCTATCCCTATCCACCATACTAACAACCTACCACATCCACATCCACCACACCCACCCCACATCCACCACTCAACCATCCATCAATCTACTTTTCGAGCATTTCATCCACTTTTCGTCCACCTCACCTATCCTTATCCACCACACTAACAACCCTACTACATCCACATACATCCACACAACCACCACTCAACTATCCATCAATCTCCTTTTCGAGCCTTTCATCCATTCTTCATCCACCTCTCGCCCTTCACCTCCAAAACCGATACCTGTCCATTCCACGCTTCAATATTTTATTTTTATGTGTGGATATATATCAAACAAATTGGACAAGGTAACGGTTATCTCTCTCTCTCTCTCTCTCTCTCTCTCTCTCTCTCTCTCTCTCTCTCTCTCTCTCTCTCTCTCTCTCTCTCTCTCTCTCTCTCTCTCTCCCCTTCTTTTTCTCTCACTTTTTTTTCCCTCTCTCTCTCTCTCTCTCTCTCTCTCTCTCTCTCTCTCTCTCTCTCTCTCTCTCTCTCTCTCTCTCTCTCTCTCTCTCTCTCACACACACACACACACACACAATACGTATATTTATTACTAATTTGAAACTCTAATACCCCGTTCAGGGTCTGTATTGAGTTAATAAACCTTTAAACCTTAAACCTTTAAACACACAAGTTTCATTTTTATTCATTCTATCAATGGTAAAATTTCGGTAGTGGGCATTCACCAATTTCGAGGCTGAAACTTAATTTTCCTGAATAATTTTGATGTGTTATGAATGAATCTGGCACTCGTTTTTGTCGGAAATCAATTCTTGTTTACATGTGTAGGGGGTTCCGCCATGCCCCCGCCGGCCGCATAGTCCCGTTGTCTGGAACAGTATGTCGCGTTTACTCTTGAACACGTCCGGTTAGGTTACGTTAGGTTACGGTTGAGGTAAGCTAGGTTTCTAAAAGTGTGAAAGTAACTTGAGTGGGAATAACAATGAGGGTATTTTCGAGATCCTATAGTTAGTTTCGGAGCTACAGCCAAACGTCTTCACCCGGAAACCACATACTGGCACAGAGTTGGGGAACGTGCGTGCCAGCCCGCCCCGCAAACCTTGATCTGCTTCCCACTGCCATAGAATTAATACTCTTCTTTTTTTCTTGATATCCTCTGTTACTAAACCAAACCCCACCTCTAACCTAACCAAACCCCACCTCTAACCTAACCTAACCTAATCTAATTTAACCTAACTTAACCGTTTCTGGCTGAAATAACGGTAGATTTTCGGTAGTACATGTAACGCCATTATTATTCAATTACGCCATGGGAAATGGGTTCAAAATACTCAGAATGAAGAAATCTACACGATGATGTAGGTAAGAATCCTAGAACTTTTGGAAAACCCACTACCGAAATTATACCCTATTCATTGATACAGTTTTCTAGGGGACGATGGTCAAGTGTTATTAACCCCTTCACGCCCAGATCTTACCTTTGCTATAAAAAATTGTCTGTTGTTAGCCATAAAATTACGAAGTCACTAAATATACCAAATTAGCTAGTGGACAAGGATACTACACAGGTCATAGCTATAAAATATTGCTTATATTCACTAAAACTCGTCTAATGGTACCCAAATTACAATAGAAATTACGTTCTGGTTCTCAAGGGGAAAATTTCTACAATTTTCTAAGGGGCGATGGAAAGTGGTGCCTGCGTGTTTCATTAGGTCGTATCGCATCCACTGAGAGAGGATCACATTACCTTCACCCGAGACCTTTGCTATCGCCTGTATGGAAGCTTTGTTGATAGTGGTGTGCCTGGTGACATGATACTGCCCTGCACACACACACACACACACACACACACACACACACACACACACACACACACACACACACACACACACACACACACACACACATACACACACACACACACACATACACACACACACACACACACACACATACACACAAAGAGAGAGAGAGAGGG
Source organism: Chionoecetes opilio (assembly GCA_016584305.1). NCBI lineage: Eukaryota > Metazoa > Arthropoda > Malacostraca > Decapoda > Majidae > Chionoecetes > Chionoecetes opilio. The sequence goes on along the minus strand of JACEEZ010000788.1, from coordinate 35,197 downwards.
TGTTTGATTTATGTATATTGACTACTGTCCCTCGTTACTTTTTTAACAGCTTTACCTTCCTCTCTTCTTCTTCTTCTTCTTCTTCTTCTTCTTCTTCTTCTTCTTCTTCTTCTTTCTCCTCCTCCTCCTCCTTCTCGTTTTTTATGTATCTTATGCGCTTTCCGTCCCTTTAGTTACACACACACACACACACACAC
>JACEEZ010000788.1:25000-32500 GCA_016584305.1 Chionoecetes opilio | reverse complement strand
GGTGTTGGGTGTTTGGTAATGCTGTGTTGTGGTGTTGGGGTTTTGGTAATGCTGTGTTGTGGTGTTGGGGGTTTGGTAATGCTGTGTTATGGTGTTGAGGGTTTGGTAATGCTGTGTTGTGGTGTTGGGGGTTTGGTAATGCTGTGTTGTGGTGTTGGGGGTTTGGTAATGCTGTGTTGTGGTGTTGAGGGTTTGGTAATGCTGTGTTGTGGTGTTGAGGGTTTGGTAATGCTGTGTTGTGGTGTTGAGGGTTTGGTAATGCTGTGTTGTGGTGTTGAGGGTTTGGTAATGCTGTGTTGTGGTGTTGGGGGTTTGGTAATGCTGTGTTGTGGTGTTGAGGGTTTGGTAATACTGTGTTGTGGTGTTGAGGGTTTGGTAATACTGTGTTGTGTTGTTGGGGTTTGGTAATGCTGTGTTGTGGTGTTGGGGGTTTGGTAATGCTGTGTTGTGGTGTTGGGGGTTTGGTTATGCTGTGTTGTGGTGTTGATGGTTTGGTAATGCTGTGTTGTGGTGTTGAGGGTTTGGTAATGCTGTGTTGTGGTGTTGGGGTTTTGGTAATGCTGTGTTGTGGTGTTGGGAGTTTGGTAATGCTGTGTTGTGGTGTTGGGGGTTTGGTAATGCTGTGTTGTGGTGTTGGGTTTTGGTAATGCTGTGTTGTGGTGTTGAGGGTTTGGTAATGCTGTGTTGTGGTGTTGAGGTTTGGTAATGCTGTGTTGTGGTGTTGGGGGTTTGGTAATGCTGTGTTGTGGTGTTGGGTTTGGTAATGCTGTGTTGTGGTGTTGAGGTTTGGTAATGCTGTGTTGTCGTGTTGAGGGTTTGGTAATGCTGTGTGTTGTGGTGTTGAGGGTTTGGTAATGCGTTGTGGTGTTGGGTTTAGTAATGGTTTGTGTGTGGGGTTTGTAATGCTGTGTTGGTGTTGAGGGTTTGGTAATGCTGTGTTGTGGTTGTTGGGGTTTGTAGTAATGCTGTGTTGTGGGTGTTGGGGGTTTGGTAATGCTGTGTTGGGGTTTGGGTTTGGTAATTGCGTGTGGTGTTTGGGGTTGGTATGCTGTGTTTGGTGTTGAGGGTTTGGAATGCTTGATTGTGTGTTGGGTTTGGTAATGCTGGTTGTGGGTTTTGGTTTGGTAATGCTGTGTTTGGTGTTGGGGTTGGTATGCTGTGTTTGTGTTGAGGGTTTGTAATGCTGTTGTGGTATTCAGGCTTGGTAATGCTGGTTGCATGCCGGGATTTTTGGATGTAGGGGGCCACGTTTTGGTGGGGCTCATCGCAAGCATCAAATAGTCTAGACTAGTTAAATGGACTTAATGTGTCCCCCTCGCTGTCGCAATGATATGCTCGCTCACATGATTGGACTCACTCCCAAAAACTCTCATGATTCTCAAAAATGTATGTCCTTGCCATCATTACCATTTCCAAATCCCAAACCAAATCATGCTTGTTCATTAACAGGCGGATTTTTCATAATCAAATTGGCATCGATTTGGTAATGAAAAATATAACACTTTGTTATAACAGTTTTGGGGGCCTTTGTGAGGTCGGTGGTCCTGGCCCCATGAGACCCCCCCTGAATCCGGCCCTGCTGTGGCTGTGTTGTGAGGTGTTGTTGGGGCTTTTGGTATCTCTGTATTGTGACGTGCTGAGGGTTTTAGTAACACTGTGTTGTGGCTTTTAGTAACACTGTGTTGTGACTTTTAGTAACACTGTGTTGTGGCTTTTAGTAACACTGTGTTGTGGCTTTTAGTAACACTGTGTTGTGGCTTTTAGTAACACTGTGTTGTGGCTTTTAGTAACACTGTGTTGTGGCTTATAGTAACACTGTGTTGTGGCTTATAGTAACACTGCGTTGTGGCTTTTAGTAACACTGTGTTGTGGCTTTTAGTAACACTGTGTTGTGGGTTTTAGTAACACTGTGTTGTGGCTTTTAGTAACACTGTGTTGTGGCTTTTAATAACACTGTGTTGTGGCTTTTAGTAACACTGTGTTGTGGCTTTTAATAACACTGATGTTCTGCGATCTTATAGTAAACACTTGTTGTGGCTTTAGTAACAATGTACTTCGTTCATATTTAGTAACACTATTTGTTGTGGACTTTTAATAACGGTTCTTGCATTTAGCAACACTATTTGTGCTTTTAAGCTAACGACTGTTTAGTGGCTATACAACACTGTTTGTGGCTTTTAAATACAGATGTTGTGGTTTTAGTAACAACTCGTGATTGTGGCTTTTAGTAACACTGTGATTTGGCTTTTAGTAACAAACTGTGTGTGGCTTTATAACTGTGTTGTGCGTTTTAGTAACACAGTGTTGTGGCTTTTAGTAACACTGTGTTGTGGCTTTTAGTAACACTGTGTTGTGGCTTTTAGTAACACTGTGTTGTGGCTTTTAGTAACACTGTGTTGTGGCTTTTAGTAACAGTGTTGTGGCTTTTAGTAACACTGTGTTTCCTATCTTCGTTAAAGTACTAAAGGCACACTGGACAATGTTTAAAAATCTCAAAAAATGGATTCGCTCAGACAAGATTATCATGTAAGAATATTTAAAGGAATCAAAAAGAGTAAGAATTGATGGTGATCTTTTCTTTGTGTTGTAATATTGGATACGAGAACTAACGGAATGCTACCATCTAACAAACTAACAACTATCTAATATTGGATGCGAGAACTAACGGAATGCTACCATCTAACAAACTAAATGACAAACTACAATATTGGACTGCGAAAAACTAACGAATCTTCTATATCTAAAAACGACACTACTAATTGGAATGTAAACTAACGAAATGCACCATCTAAAACTAACAACCATACTAATATGGATGCGAGACTAACGGAATGCTAAAACATCTAAAATACGAACCATCTAATATTGGATGTGACAAACTAACGGAATGCTACCATCTAAAACTAACAAACCATCTAATATTGATTGAACAACATAATAATGCTACCATCTAACAAACTAACAACCATCTAATATTGGATGTGAGAACTAACAGAATGCTACCATCTAACAAACTAACAACCATCTAATATTGGATGTGAGAACTAACGGAATGCTACCATCTAACAAACTAACAACCATCTACTGTAACAAACACTTCCTTCACACTTCAAGTTATACACGTATGTACTACTTACCCCCTTGAGACCCAGAACGTAATGTCCATTGAAATTTGGGTACCATTAGACGATTTTGAGTGACTATAAGCAATATTTTTTACATATGACCTGTTTAGTATCCTTGCGACTAACTAATTTGGTATATTCAGTGACTTTTCTTCATTCTATGGCTAACAACAGACATTTTTTTATAGCGAAGGAAAGATCTGGGCGTGAAGGGGTTATTAATATAATGATTGTATTTCTTGGTTTTAAAGTGATTTTCTAAGCCTAGATATGGAGTTAAATGTCTTTCCTGTAAAAAAATTCCTTCACACTAAAGTTATACGTATGTACTATTTACAATAATTATCGTATTTCTTAAGCTTTAAGGTAGTTCTTTTATAATAATGATCGTATTTCTTAAGCTTTAGTGTAGTTCTTTTATAATAATGATCGTATTTCTTAGCTTTAGTGTAGTTCTTTTATAATAATGATCGTATTTCTTAGCTTTAAGGTAGTTCTTTTATAATAATGATCGTATTTCTTAAGCTTTAGTGTAGTTCTTTTATAATAATGATCGTATTTCTTAAGCTTTAGTGTAGTTCTTTTATAATAATGATCGTATTTCTTAGCTTTAATGTAGTTCTTTTATAATAATGATCGTATTTCTTAAGCTTTAGTGTAGTTCTTTTATAATAATGATCGTATTTCTTAGCTTTAAGGTAGTTCTTTTATAATAATGATCGTATTTCTTAAGCTTTAAGGTAGTTCTTTTATAATAATGATCGTATTTCTTAGCTTTAGTGTAGTTCTTTTATAATAATGATCGTATTTCTTAAGCTTTAAGGTAGTTCTTTTATAATAATGATCGTATTTCTTAAGCTTTAGTGTAGTTCTTTTATAATAATGATCGTATTTCTTAAGCTTTAGTGTAGTTCTTTTATAATAATGATCGTATTTCTTAGCTTTAAGGTAGTTCTTTTATAATAATGATCGTATTTCTTAAGCTTTAAGGTAGTTCTTTTATAATAATGATCGTATTTCTTAGCTTTAATGTAGTTCTTTTATAATAATGATCGTATTTCTTAGCTTTAAGGTAGTTCTTTTATAATAATGATCGTATTTCTTAGCTTTATGTAGTTCTTTATAATAAGATCGTATTCTAGCATTATAGAGGTAAGTTCTTTCTAATAATGACTGTATTCTTGCTTTAGGTAGTTGCTTTATATAATGATCGATTCTTAGCTTAAGGTAGTTCTTTAAATAATATCGTATTCTTAGCTTAAAAGGTTAGTTCTTTACGCAATAATGATACGTATTTCTCAGCTTAGTGTAGTTCTTTATATAATACGTATTCTTAGCTTTAAGGTATGCTCTTTTATAAATGATCGCTATTCTAGCTTTAATTACTACTTACAATATGATCGTTTGTCTTAGCTTTAAGGTAGTTTTTTTATAATATGTGTTTCTTAAGCTTTAAGGTAGTTTTTTGTTAATGTCGTATTTCTTAAGCTTTAATGTAGTGTCTTGTTATATAATGATGTAGTTTCTAGCTTTAAGGATTCTTTTATAATAATGATCGTATTTCTTAGCTTTAAGGTAGTTCTTTTATAATAATGATCGTATTTCTTAAGCTTTAGTGTAGTTCTTTTATAATAATGATCGTATTTCTTAAGCTTTAGTGGTAGTTCTTTTATAATAATGGATCGTATTTTCTTAAGCTTTAGTGTAGTTCTTTATAATAATGATCGTATTTCTTAAGCTTTAGTGTAGTTCTTTTATAATAATGATCGTATTTCTTAGCTTTAAGGTAGTTCTTTTATAATAATGATCGTATTTCTTAGCTTTAAGGTAGTTCTTTTATAATAATGATCGTATTTCTTAGCTTTAAGGTAGTTCTTTTATAATAGGATCGTATTTCTTACTTTAAGGTAGTTCTTTTATAATAATGATCGTATTTCTTAGCTTTAAGGTAGTTCTTTTATAATAATGATCGTATTTCTTAGCTTTAAGGTAGTTCTTTTATAATAATGATCGTATTTCTTAGCTTTAAGGTAGTTCTTTTATAATAATGATCGTATTTCTTAAGCTTTAGTGTAGTTCTTTTATAATAATGATCGTATTTCTTAAGCTTTAAGGTAGTTCTTTTATAATAATGATCGTATTTCTTAGCTTTAAGGTAGTTCTTTTATAATAATGATCGTATTTCTTAAGCTTTAGTGTAGTTCTTTTATAATAATGATCGTATTTCTTAAGCTTTAATGTACTACTTACAATAATTATCGTATTTCTTAAGCTTTAGTGTAGTTCCTTTATAATAATGATCATATTTCTTAAGCTTTAATGTAGTTCTTTTAGCTTCGATATAGAGTTAAATGTCTGTCCTGACCTTGACCTTGGCCTGGCTTGGTGTGGCTGTAAATGGCTTGCAAGGAAAAAATAGAAGAAAAAGTTTGTCCTTTGACGGCAAATGAGAGTAAATTACCCGCCAGTGAATATGACGAATAGCTACACTGTGTTGCTCTCTTTGACTGTGCTACATCAAACCTTACTGTGTGTGTGTGTGTGTGTGTGTGTGTGTGTGTGTGTGTGTGTGTGTGTGTGTGTGTGTGTGTGTGTGTGTGTGTGTGTGTGTGTGTGTGTGTGTGTGTGTGTGTGTGTGTGTGTGTGTGTGTGTTTTCCTCCCGAAGTTCATCGATTTATCTCGCTTTTTTCATTTTACACAGGCAGGCAAAGTTTACAAAGTTAGGAAGATGAGAGAGAGAGAGAGAGAGGAGAGAGAGAGAGAGAGAAGATGAAGAGAGATGGGAGGAAGAGAGAGAAAGGAGAGAAGAGATGAGAGAGGAAATGAGATAGGTAGTCAGTGAAGATAGAGAGTCAGAATGTAGTCAGTAGATGAGTGTGAGTAGTAGAGGGGTGTCGTGAGAGTGGTGGGTCAGGGAGAGAGTAGAGAGGAGGTGGAGTGGGAGAGAGTTGTTCATCGAGTAGATTTACGGTTTTAATGAAAAGGCAGAGAAAGTTACAAGTTGAGAGAGAGAGAGAGAGAGAGAGAGAGAGAGAGAGAGAGAGAGAGAGAGAGAGAGAGAGAGAGAAGAGAGAGAGAGAGAGAGAGAGAGACGAGAGAGAGAAGAGAGAGAAGAGAGAGGAGAGAGAGAGAGAGAGAGAGAGAGAGAGAGTCAGAGAAGAAGAGAGTAGATCAGAGAAGGAGAGAGTCAGAGATAGAGTCAGAGAGAGAGAGAGAGAAAGAGAGAAGCAGTCAGAGAGGAGAGTCAGCAGAAGAGGAGAGAGAGAAGAGAGAGAGAAGAGAGAGAGAGAGAGAGAGAGAGAGAGAGAGAGAGAGAGAGAGAGAGAGAGAGAGAGAGATAGAGAAAAAAAAATAGAGCGGAGTCAAAGTCTTTACTAGATCCCTTCCGCTCCCCTGTCTTCCTAATCTCACTATTGTGTGTGGTGAAGGGAGGGGAAGAGGGAGGAGGAGAGGGGGAGAGGGAGAGAGGAAGAAGGGGAGGAAGAGGAGGAAAGAAGGATTACCACATGTCTGAAGATAAAGAGGGTAGGGTCTTTAAGGATAAAGCTAACCCTCCACGGAGGCTGCCTCGCCTCAAGCGAGCCCCCATCCGCCTCCCCCTCCTCTCCTCACCTCTCGTCATCGACTCTTAGCCCCACCCCGCATCACGACCCCGCGAACAGCTCTCCCCGACCTCCTCGCATCCTTCATCCGTGCGTTACTCGGACAGCTCCCCCTCAAAAAATTCCCCCGCTCCATCCTCTCCCTCCTCCCCTTCCTCCTTCCTCCCCTCTTCTTCCTCCTCCTCCTCTTTTCGCTCCTCTGCCCTCCCCGGGCTGCGGAGTGCCGTACTCCGGGCTCCTGCGGGGAAGAGTCTCCTCTGCTCTACTCACCGGCTCCTCCTTCCTCTTTCCTCCCCTCCTCCTCCTCCTCTTCCTCCCCCTCCTCCTCCTCCTCCTCCCTCTCTTCCTCTCCTCCTCCTCCTCTCCTCCTCCTCTCCTCCTCCCTCCTCCTCTTCCTCCTCCTCCTCCTCCCCTCCTCCTTCCTCCTCCCCTTCCTCCTCCTCCTTCTCCTCCCTCCCTCTCCTCCCTTCTCATCCTCCCTTTTTACGCCTTCTTCCCTTCTTTCCTCATTTTTTTTTCTCCGCTTTGATAATTTTCCTCACTTATACTGTTTCTTCTTTGCGTCCTTCCTTTCCCCCCTTCATCAATCTTTTCCTCTTCTACATATCATACTTTCTTTACCCATTAACTTCTTATCTTTCAATTGATGGACTAATTTTTTTCAAGCTATCATTTTTTTTTTTTCCTGCTATTATTTTTCTTTTTTTTCCTGCTATTATTTTTTTTCTTTTCCTGCTATTATTTTTTTCTTTTCCTGCATTATTTTGTTCTT
>JACEEZ010000788.1:0-7500 GCA_016584305.1 Chionoecetes opilio | reverse complement strand
AAGGTTAGGTTAGGTAAAGGTTAGGTTAGGTATAGGTTAGGTTAGGTATAGGTTAGGTTAGGAAAAGGTTCGGTTAGGAAAAGGTTAGGTTAGGTATAGGTTAGGTTAGGAAAAGGTTAGGTTAGGAAAAGGTTAGGTTAGGTATAGGTTCGGTTAGGTACAATTTGTCTATTTTTTTTGTCATTTTAGCAAAAAAAAAAAAAATATTTACCACACAAACGGTTAGCAGATTAATTAAAAACACATCAAAACTCACCAGAAAAAAATCATTTCGTCCACCAAAGGAAGTTCGGTGTTCATCTGGAAATTTACCTAGGTATCGTGAGCCAGTCTGCGGAAGTGACCCTGAGATTGCCTGAGTGCCAGATAGGAGGAGGAGGAGGAGGAGGAGGAGGAGGAGGAGGAATATACAAAGGAAACACAAACAGCAACAGACCGATAGGTCCTTACAAGACTGTTTGCTTTTAACCCACACTACACTAACTAGATAATAAAGAGAAAGGATAGGAAGTAGAAGCTCCTCCTCACCCACCCATCCCTCCAACCGAAGCTGGCCCGGGAAAAAAGTGATACCATGCAATATGAAAAACTGCATGGAATTTGTGAGGAAAATTGAAAGCTGAATCTATGGCTAACTACTACTAGTTTGTGGGGTAGGTTAGTGCTTGATAGATAGGGATGTTATGTGTGTTTTGTAATGGTGTGAACACAGTGTGGAGGTTCAAGGGTGTGCGGCACCTTGCCCGGCGCTTTCTTGGAGGGAGCATCAATCAGGCCCAGCTCCGTTCAATCCACTGCGATGTGTACTTTCCCTGAGGACGGGCCCTACACTTCAAGCCTCCCCAGCAGTGACCCTGGTAAACCCTTTAAAACCCGAGGTGGTCCTAACTGTCGGCCCTAACTGAACCACAGCCCGTTTACAGGTTCGAGTATAGTGGTAACCGGTTTAAATCGGGCTATTGTGTGTGTTAAAGAGGTTAATGTAGTGTTGGTGTAGGCTCAGTGTTTGGGAAATTACGGGTGTGCGGCGCCTTTCCTGGCCTTTCTTGGGGCAGCAGTCAATCAGGCCCAGCTCCTTTCAATCCACTGCGGGAAATGCCTTTCCAGTAGGACGCCGTGCAAATTCAAACCCCTGCAGAAATGACCCCTGGGATATAATCCCAAAGGTGGTCATTAACTGACAAGGCCCTTACCTGAACCACAGCCCGTCACAGGTCAAAGTTTATTTTAGCACTATTGTTTAGTAGAGGAGGAGAGGAGAGGGGAGGGGGAGAGGAGGATTACATAGGATACTAGGATAAAGGAATAACAGACACCAGGAACCTATTGGGCCATAGCGAGGGTATCTGCTGAACTACAACTACAACTATCAACTACTTGTAAGAAAACAGTTGGAAAATTATACCAGGGTCCCTAAAGAGGATAGGAACATGGAAGTTTCATAGTGCAGAATGATAGGATATGAAAAATACTAACTACAACTACCACAAACCACTACAACTAATTGATACGGGGGACTAAAATACGAATTCGCACTATCAATACCCATTTACTTTACAGTGCGCGTCAAGTCTGTTTTTTTAATGTAGTTATTGTGCTGGCCCCGACAACATTTGCTGGTAACTTGTTCCATCGATCAACGACTCTAACATTGAAATATTTTTACGGAGATCGGTGATGCAACGTTGCCGTTTAAGTTTTAAAACCATTATTTCTTGTTGTCACTTGAGTTGAAAACTCGAATAGGTTCTTTTGATTAATGACATCAAAACCTTTTAGGATCTTAAAGGTGTCTATCAAGTCCCCACGGATTCTACGATCCTTTAAGGAAAACATATTAAGTTTCCGCAGTCTCTCTTCATAAGATGAATTTCGCAGAGATGGAATTTGTTTGGTTGCTCTTTTTTGCACTGATTCCAATTTGGCTTGATCTTTTACGAAACAGGGCGACCAGAATTGAACGGCATATTCCAAGTGCGACCTAACCAAGGACGTGTATAATTGTGTCATTACTTTCGGAGTTTTATGTTCAAAGTTACGTTTAATAAAGCCCAACATCATATTTGCCTTTTTACTGGCAGCTAGGCAATGCGGACTGGTTTTCAGATCATTACTGATGATGACACCTAAATCCTTTTCCTGCTGTACTTCAGTTAACGATTTATTTTGCATTTGATAGTTATATTTGAGGTTATCGTTGCCTATATGCATTACTTTACATTTATCGGAATTGAATTTTAATAGCCATTTATCACTCCAATCTGATAGTTTGTCTAGATCACTTTGTATGAGTTCGCAGTTTTCTCTAGTATATGCTTTACCGCCTAATTTGGTGTCGTCTGCAAATTTCGATATTTTAGATACAAGTCCGCAGTCCAGATCGTTGGAGGAGGAGGAGGAAGGGAGGAGGAGGAAGGGAATACTAACGAGGAAGAGAGGAGGAGGGGTGAAGAGAGGGGAGGGAAGGGGTAAGGAGAGGGAAGGAAAGGGGGTAAGAAGAAAGACGGAGGGGAGATAAGGAGAGGGGAGGGGGCGTAAGGTTAAGGAGACGGGAGGGGGGTGTAAGGAAGGGGAGGAGGAGGGGGTTAGGTGAGGGAAGGGAAGGAGAGGAGGGGTGAGGAAAGGGGAGGGGCTAAGGAAAGGAGACGGGAGGGGGGTAAGGAGAGGGGAGGAGGAGGGGATTAAGGGGAGGGGAGGGGAGGAGGGGAAGGGGAAGGGAAAGGGAGGAGGAGGGGATTAAGGGGAGGGGAGGGGAGGGGAAGGGGAAGGGAAGGGGAGGAGGAGGGGATTAAGGGAGGGGATGGGGAGGAGGAGGGGGTGGAAGGGAAGGGAGGGGAAGGGAGGGGAGGAGGGGAAGGGGGAGGGGGTTAAGGGAAGGGAGGGGAATGGGAGGGGAGACTTCTTTCTCTAACTAACTTAAAATAACTTCTAACCACTCAATTTATAGTCATTAAACCATCAATAACTTACTAAGCACACCAATCCATCACTCTTACCTCACACAATTCATATCTCTTTCCATCATGATCATCTTCCAATATTTACTTTCCTCATCTTCCTTCCATAACCATCTAAAAATAACTCATAAACCATTTCATTTATAGTCATTAAACCATCAATAACTTACTAAGCACACCAAGCCATCACTCTCACCTCACACAATTCATATCTCTTTCCATCTTCATCATCTTCCAATATAAACCTTTTTCTCCCTTCCTTCCATAACCATCTAAATAACTTATAACCAATCATTTATACTAATCAAACCATCAATAACTTACTAAGCACACCAAGCCATCACTCTCACCTCACACAATTCATATCTCTTTCCATCTTCATCATCTTCAAATATTTACATTTTTATCTCTGCATTCCATAACCATCAAAAAATAAATTCTAACCACTCCATTTATACTATACAACTAAAGTGACTAAACCATCAATAACTCACTAGGTATACCAATCGATCACTCATACCTTCCCCCTTTCCTATCTCTTTCCATCTTCATTACCAAATATTCTAACTTTTTTTCCCCTCTTACATAACCATCTAAAAATAACTTCATTTATACCAATTAAACCATCAATAACTTACTAAGCACACCAAGCCGTTAATCTCACCTCACACTTTTCCTATCATTTTCCATCTTCATCATCTTCAAATATGACCTTTTTTCCCTCCCTTCCATATTGTAAACAACGCATCACCTGTCCTCCTTCCAATATACGGTCTTTGGTTATAGATTTTTCGACAACCTGTTTCATCCCTTTCTCCTCTCACCCTTTCTTTTTATAGCTTTCCATCTTCATCATCTCCAAATAATTACGTTTCCCCTCCCTTCCATACTGTAAAAACACGTCACCTGTTTTCCTTTCAATAGCACACTCTTCACTTTAATTTCTTTCACAGTCTTTTTCATCCCTTTCTCACCTCACACCTTTCCTATCACTTTCCATCTTCATCATATACCTTTCTTTCCCTCTCTTTCCTCTCTTCCATATTGTAAAAAACGTATCACCTGTCCTCCTTCCAGTCTACGGGTCTTTGCTTATATATTCCTCCACAACCTTTGTCATCCCTTTCTCATCTCACTAGCTTTCTTTTTATATCTTTCCATCTTCATCATCTCCCAATAATTATGTTTTCCCCTAAGTAATCCCCTCGTAGGCCCTTACCAGTTTCCCCTCCCTTCCATATTGTAAACAACACGTCACCTGTTTTCCTTTCAATAGCACACTCTTCACTTTTATTTTTTTCACCACCTTTTTCATCCCTTTCTCACCTCACACCTTTCCTATCTCCTTCCATCTTCATCATTGTATTTCCCTCCTTTCCTCTCTTCCATATTGTAAAAACGTATGACCTATTATTCTTTCAGTATACGGTCTTTGTTATAAAAATTCACAATCTTTTTCATCCCTTTCTCATCTCATCCTATTGTTTATCACTTTCCATCTTCATCATCTTCAAATATGACTTTTTCCCTTCCTTCCATATTGTAAAAACGTATCACCTATCCTCCTTCCAGTCTAACGGGTCTTTGCTTATATATTTCTCCACAACCTTTTCATCCCTTTCTCACCTCACTAGCTTACTTTTTATCTCTTTCCACCTTCATCGTGGTTATATATTTCTCCACAACCTTTTTCATCCCTTTCTCACCTCACTAGCTTACTTTTTATCTCTTTCCACCTTCATCATAGTTATATATTCCTCCATTACCTTTTTCATCCCTTTCTCATCTCACTAGCTTACTTTTTATCTCTTTCCATATTAATAATTTACCTTTCTTTCCCTCTCTTTCCTCTCTTCCATAATGAAAAAATCGTATTACCTATTTTCCTTTCAGTGTACAGTCTATATTTACATCTCTTTCCATCTTCATTACCAAATATTCTAACTTTTTTAACTCTTTTTTTTAACTCTTCACTTTAACATTTACCGTTTTTTCCCTCTCTTTCCTCTCTTCCATATTGTAAAAAACGTATCACCTGTCCTCCTTCCAGTCTACGGTCTTTGCTTATATATTCCTCCACAACCTTTTTCATTCCTTTCTCATCTCACTAGCTTCTTTTTATATCTTTCCATCTTCATCATCTCCAAGTAATTATGTTTTCCCCTAAGTAATCCCCTCGTAGGCCCTAACCAGTTTCCCCTCCCTTCCATATTGTAAACAACACGTCACCTGTTTTCCTTTCAATAGTATGCTCTTACTTTCATTTCTTGCACAATCTTCTTCATCCCTTTCTCACCTCACACCATTCCTATCTCCTTCCATCATCATCATATACCTTTCTTTCTCTCCCTTCCCTCTCTTCCATAATGATAAAAATGTATTACCTATTTTCCTTTCAATGTAGTCTATAGTATTTACATCCCTCTCCATCTTCATTATCTCCCAATATTTACCTTCTTTCCCCTCTCTTCTATGTAAAAAACGTGTTACCTCTTCTTCTTTCAGTGTACAATCTTTGTTTACATGTCTTGCCATCTTCATTATTTACCTTTTTTCCCTCCCTTCTATAAATCATAATGTAAAACACACATCACCTATCCTCCTTCAGTGCACAGTCTATATTTACATCCCTTTCCATCATCATTATCTCCTAATATTTACCTTCTTTCCCCCCTCTTCCATATTATAAACAACACATCACCTGTTTTTCTTTCATTGTAGTAATCCATTGCCTTTGTTTGCCTTTCCATCACCATTATCTCCCAATATTTACCTTCTTTCCCCTCTCTTCCATATTAAAAACAACACATCTCCTGTTTTTCTTTCATTGTAGTAATCCATTGCCTTTGTTTACATGTCTTTCCATCATCATTATCTCCCAATATTTACCTTTCTTCCCTCTCTTCTATATAAAAAACGTGTAACCTGTTATTCTTTCAGTGAACGGTCTTTGTTTACACATCTTGCCATCATCATTTAACTTTCTTCCCTCCCTTCCATATTGTAAACAACACATCACTGCCCTCCTTCCAGTGTACAGTCTTTGTTTACATCTCTTTCCATCTTCACTATCTCCTAATGTTCACTGTTTTCCCTCTTTTCCATATTATAAAAACGTATTACCTATTCCTCCTTCCAGTGTACATACAGCCTATATTTACATCCCTGCAGGAGACGGACAGCGTAAGACTGGAGGCCAACATACGCTGGGCCGACGTGTTCGTGCTCATGTACTCGGTGACGGACAAGTGTTCCTTCGACGACTGCAACAGACTCAAGTTCCTCATCAACTACAACAAGCGGAAACGACGCATAACCAGCCCCACATCCAAGGTGATTCGTTAAGGAAAATATGAAGGAACTGGGATAATAATGAGTATATAGTATAGATAGATGTGTAAATCAAGTTCCTCATTAACTATAACAAGCGGAAACGACGCATAACCAGCCCCACATCCAAGGTGATTCGGTTGTTAAGGAAAATATGAAGGAACTGGGATAATAATGAGTATATAGTATAGATAGATGTGTAAATCAAGTTCCTCATTAACTATAACAAGCGGAAACGACGCATAACCAGCCCCACATCCAAGGTGATTCGGTTGTTAAGGAAAATATGAAGGAACTGGGATAATAATGAGTATATAGTATAGATAGATGTGTAAATCAAGCTCCTCATTAACTATAACAAGCGGAAGCGACGTATAACAAGCCCTACATCCAAGGTAATTACGCTGTTAAGCGGTTAACCCCTTGAGACCCAGAGCGTACTTTCCATTGTAATTTGGCTCCCATTAGACGATTTTTAGTGACTATAAGCAATGTTTTATAGCTATGACCTGTTTAGTATCCTTGTCGACTAACTAATTGGGTATATTCAGTTACTTTTCGTAATTTTATGGCTCACAACATACGATTCTTTATATAGCTAAGTATAGATCTGGGTGTGAAGGGGTTAAGGAAGATATGAACGAACTGGAATAATAATGAGTATAGTATATAGAATAGATAGATGTGTAAATCAAGTTCCTCATTAACTACAACAAGAGGAAACGACGCATAACCAGCCCGACATCCAAGGTGATTCGGTTGTTAATTCCCTTCACGCTCAGATCTTTCCTTCGACGAGACGTAGGTGTACACAACAATAACTACACCTGTATAACTAAGACTACACCTGTTTATAATTTAACTACACCTGTATAAGTAAGCAAGATATCATTAAGCCTCACCTGGAACTGTATAATCCTCTCTTGACTCAAACACAGGTACGAGTCATAGGTATACATAACAATAACTACACCTGTATAACTAAGCAAGAGATCATTAACCCCTTCACGCCCAGATCTTTCCTTTGCTATTATATAAAAAAAATAGTATGTTGTCGAGCCATAAAATTACGAAAAGTCACTGAATATATCAAATGAGTTAGTGGACAAGGATACTAAACAGGTCATATCTATAAAATATTGCTTATAGTCACTAAAAATCGTCTGATGGCACCCAAATTACAATGGAAATTACGTTCTGGGTCTCAGTTAAA
>JACEEZ010000787.1:25000-35171 GCA_016584305.1 Chionoecetes opilio | reverse complement strand
TGGAGGGTATTGGCAAGGTTTTTAGTCAAAGTTTTTGTGGAGAAACCCGTTGGAAAACAAAAGATCACTGATCTTTTTTTTGCCGTGATGCATAATCTTTGGCTGATTGCTGGAGTCCTGGTGAGGGCTCTCGAGGCGCTGCACGGGGAAAGGAAACCCTTTTGGGGACTTGATTTCCCTTGGCTCAAGACCAAGGTCTTGGTGTTTTGAGACTTACTAGATAAGCGTACAGTCTGTTCATGCGTGTGGGCTGAGGACATTGAGATCTTGGAAAGTTTACATACCTTGGTACGCAGCCATATGACGGCGGGTCAGTCAAGAATTCTTAAACGGCGGATTGGCATCCCGGGGTGTTATGGACTTCGCTCAGGGGGAGTATTTGGCGTTGCGGTACCTGTGCCAAAAGGGGGGACAAAGACCCGGGAAATCTTCAATCGTTTTGTGTCCCGGGTCTTACTCTATGGTGTGAGATGGACACTAATAGTGACTTGAAGAGACGAATCAATGCCTTGGTAAAAGTTTTCTTGCCCAAAATCAGGGTTCGCCGGGATGATTATTTGTCAAATCAGCGTTTTTGCACCGGGGAGCCCTGAAATCGAGGCCATTACCGCACAGTCGGCCCAGCGCAACTTCCGGCTAATATGGGCATTGGCACTTACCCTAAAACCGATCTTCCCACGGGTGTATCTTTTTAAAAGAGACAATCGGCGTTGGAGGAGGCCAGGGGCGCCCCAAGGCGTTGCTGGGGCAAGTGATGGTTTTCTGCGAGAGCTGCTTGGAAATGGGAAAGGAGCCTGCATGGGAAAACTCGCGCGAAGGGACCCCGGGAGTGGGGGTCGTGGGGTTTGGGCAAAGGCGACGCGCCCCCGGCGATGCCCCAATGTTTGATGAAAGCAGAGATACCCTGTTCTGCTCAAAAACCCTAACAGGTGACATACTAGCCCCCTTTAAACCCCATGGTGACAGCAGTGGGTTTGGTAATCCCGAAAAATCAGAATCTTTCCTTGTTCCCGCCAATTTACACGTGGTCCGCCACTCCAGGCCTCCCTCTCGCCACGGAAAAAACAAGCCGCCGCCAACACCCTTTCCTCCCGGCCTAATCATCCAGCAGCCGCCAAAGGACCCTCCCTTGCCGCTACATCAACTACCCTGCCTCCCCCCGTGTGACTCCCGCGTCGCCTGATCTTCCTACACACCTTCAAGCTGCCCCACGTCAAGGTAGTTCTGCTCACCGCCTCTCCTGGGGTGAGTTTAGAGGAAGAAATTTTTTGTGGGGCAGCCGCTCAAAATCCCTCAAACGCCCTGTGCGCGACTCGGCGGGCCGTTTTGAGTTTTTTCCCCCGAGCGCCCAAGCCAAAACCTTGGGCGCCCTGGGAGGTTATTTTGTCATGACAAAACAACAATGGCCGCCCAAACAGAGACGAATTTGAGACAAATTTAGCTATTCCTGCAAATTACAGTCGAAAAGACTACAATGTTATCCCGCAGCAGCATGCATTGACATGCACTGCTAAGTACTGTACTGGAGCATTCCGGGCCCCTTACGCTTATAATTATAATGAAAAAAAACAAGTAAATGGGAGTGATAAGTTACGATATTATAGTGGTCCCCAATGAACCAGTGGAGGGAGATACATTTATTCAAGTTCACATTACATCCCTTATATAAGCATTAGGTACTTTCCTAGTTTTTTTTTAATATACTGTGCCAGTTTAAACCAATAAAAGATAGGTGGTTTTAGATATTCCTGAACGTTTCATCTCATCATAAGGAGTATTTCTAACCCCTACAATAGCCGGCAGGGTTATTTGGATGAGCAGTTCCCTTAAACCAATAACACGATTCGTGCGTTACAGTTATCCTGCACGTCGTTCTCATCGCTAAGGAGTTATTTATGACCATACAAAAAAATAAACACAAGGTGGTCTGGGGGGGGACTGAGGTAATGGTTGCGTAATCAATGCCCAGGCTAGGTTTGTTAACTAGTGGGGGGTTCTGGGGGAGACACAGCTCCCTCCCCCAGTATGCCAGGAGAGTTATTGAGTTTGTTTTTTTGAACTGAACATTTACCGCCGGCAGGAATAAAAAAATAAAAAATAACAAGAAAGGTCTGGGGGTTGAGCGAAAACCCCCTGCATCAGTGAGCTAAGGTCTGTAATCATATGCAGGTTGGCTAGGTTAGTTACGGTCTGGGGGTATGGTGTAGCCCGCGAGTTAGGTATCAATTCTTAAGAAACAAAAAAGACTTCCCCCCCTCATCTCTTTCTTTCTTATAAGGCCAAAACACGTTGGGGGGAACATGGTGGGGGGGTGAAACCGGGGTTTTTGGGCTTTGGTGGGAGCTACCCCCACATAAGGCGAAAATATGGCCCCCCACAAAAAAAAAATCCATAACTAGGATATTTTCCTCTAGTTCATGAACTTTATTGGGGAATAGTTCCCCGATTAAGTCTATGTACTAGGGAAATTTTCCCTAGTTTAGGGAGTTTTTTTCTGTTTACCACGGGTACCGAGCCCAATTTCCCTTTTCTGACGTGTGCATTGCTCCTTTTGTGGGGTTCGCGCCGTTGTGTGTCGGAGGCACACCACATATAAGGGAAATATTTACCACCGATAAAAGTCCTTAATGAAAATGAAACTAGGGAATTTCCCATAGTTTATCCAGGATTTTTTTTTTGTGGTTGCTGAGGGACATATTTCCCTTTTTATCGTGTGTGCTCCCACACCCAAAAAAACCCCGGTTTCCACCATTGTACCAAGCTTGTTGGCTATAAGAATGAAGGGATAGAGAGGTTTGAGACGTTATTCTAAACAGAGACAAACTAAACAGACCTACCTAACCTAGCACCCCTTCGAGCACCTCGTGCTGGCAACTAACCTAACCTTAGCCTAACATACCCTAACTTCTACCGGGGGGGGCTCCGTCTCCCTCGACTAACCCCCTAGGTCTATACTACTACTTAGATTCGCACTACTTCAAACTCCTATTCGTCCATTCTCTGAGCATATAGCTGGGCTTAGTTTTTCTAAGCCGGAACCGGAAAATTTAATATCAGCCATGTAGGCAAAGTACGGCATCAGCACTCCATTTAACTATTAACAGATCTCAGTGAAGACAGTAAGTATAATACGTAGAGCCAACATTTGGGTCAGCTTAGCGTTGGGAGCCCTACGCTTGTTATTAAGATGTTCCGCCCGTTATTTCAGAACAGACAGAGTATTGGTCAATAGGGGGTACTCAGAGTATGGGTTTGTTGAAAAATGCATATTACATTTCTTTTGCTGGTGATTTCAATCCTATTTTTTATACATTTTTATTATTACAGAAATACGTATACCCTTATCATCTTAAATACCCTTTTCACCCACCATAGTTTAGGGTAGGTTAGGTTATTAGGGTCAAAGAAGCAAAAATTTTTATTGGTATATTTTTAATAGTTGGGCATGCTATATATAGGGCCCGGGCTCTGACACGAGGGTGGCGGGAGGAGGTATTTCAGCTCCAGATGTGTAATAGCAATATTACACATCTGGGAGCTGAAATACCTCAAAATATCATTGCTGCCACATGTCGGCCAAATGGGCAAGCAATGAATGTGATAATACGATTGATAATTTAATAGACAGCTATTTAAACAATCCAGATTTCATTAGTTAGGAATAAGATAGGTATCTAGCAAATTGATTTAGTCCTCTCTAGTTAAATCCTGACCCATTAGCCCGTTCAGTTGAAAATAATAATGTTTGACAAAACCAAAATATAAACAATGGGGAGTCTTTCTGTTTCAGAATGTCTGTTACTGTAAAACTATGCCCTCAGCTGTATCTCTAAAGTGGCAGGTTTGCTATATAATGTGTACATAAACTCTGAGTTAGAGGAGAAAACAACCTGCAATATACATAACAGCATATTTATACATTAATGACATTATAATGCGAACATGAAGCATTAAGTCAAATCATATTAGCACTGTATATTTCATTTAATTCATACTGCCTATTTCGTCGACAGTTCCAGTCTTGATCTGCATGATATTACAGTACACAATATATACATTTAATAAGCTCTTAACAGTATTTCTGCATCAGAGATTACATACAGGTGGTATATGGTGGATCCAAAATGAAATACACTTAGCTTCATTTTCATTTATTCCAAGTGGAACTGTTACCAAAAATGTTCCGCGTCGGCGAGTTGTTGTTTACACGTCGCGCGACAAGGCCTCCAGTTGGTGTTTCTGCGAGAATTCCTATTGGCGACAGGTTTCATAACAGGTCTCACGCATCCCTACACCCTACCGCCAATGAACACTATAGTCGCCACTGCACATATATGTCGTCAGGCGCCATTATACGAATTTTATCATCACTAGAGATACATAAGTGTATGTGCCAATAAAGAGGCATGCACAGTAGTTTATATTAAGTACCTGTCTCAGGGCAAATACAAGTCTAGTGATGCTAAAAATTAGTAATATTTAGAGCCTGGCGAACAAAAGTGCAGTGGCGACTATAGTGTTATTGACGGTAAGTGGTTGACGGTGCCCGAGATTCCTAGCATTTCACCTCTCTCAGCGGACAATTACCATGACAACAATAATAAAATAGTCGTCAGTAGCTACAGCGTAAGCCATACACTTCCGTTACTGATGCGTGGGAAGATAGAGGGCAGTAGAGGAAAATGCGTGAGGTCAAAAGCCTGAGCTGTGGGCGTCGTCGTTTCCATGGTAACGGCGGGGATTTGTTTACATACCACTGCGAGGCGCCCAAAAGCGTTTGCGATAGAGGGTACAGAAACCCGAACGGCGCACAGCCGCTCACACTCTTCTACTCGCAAACTCAACCCTGGTCATTCGGGCAATACACGTGTGGAAACAGCGCTCCAAGCGCTCCACTACAAACACGCCTGGTCTCACGAGGGAAATTTCCACGGCTCCCCCACATCTCCACCAAGCCGCCTCCACACATCGCTTTGTTCATCGCGCGTATCTTCCCACATCCGACGATCTAATCCACCTACTCCACCGCCTGCCACCTCCAGTCGCTTGCTACGGCCCAGCTCTCCACAACGAATTTAGGTAATAATGGCAAGGTAAAAATGGCACAGGCAAAAATGGCCACGGTAAAAATGGCAAAGGGTAAAAAATGGCACAGGTAAAAATGGCACAGGTTTAAAACATGGCACAGGTAAAAATGGCACAAGTGACAAAAAAATAGGAAAAAGGCACAACTACAATAAGTTTATTCTGAAAATATATATATATCAACTTAAAAATCGTGTAGGAACACTGTTCAGACATTGAGAAACTGTGTTATATCAACTTTTAAAAAACAGAATCTTAATAACTAGAATCTTATGTTGTGACCAAGTCATTAACAACCTGATCAAGGTTTTTCCTTCCTTCGTGTAGTCTGTGCCTAAATTCTTAGTCTTTTGTTGTTAGATCAACCATATACTTTCTTGTTTTCTTCTGGGTGGTTCACCAACTGTTGTCCATTGCAAATCACTGCACTAACAACAGCCTCTTCCTTCTGAATCGTTTTTATAAGTCCGATAGATGGGTTGCTGGTATCCACAAGATGGCAAAATTTGTTGTTCCAGCCGTCACATAGGTTGTTAGTTCTGGGACAGTCATTCATGGTAGCTTGATGTACGTTCCAAAGTTCTGGAGAAAATCTTGCTGGAATGCGCCGAAGGTTTACTGCTGAATGCCTGGCTGGGGGTTCCGTCTTCTTCTGAACATATGTACCAGAAAACATAGGTTTGGTCGAAGTACTCTAGCAGGGGAGCTGCCTCTTCAGGACATCTATTCGACTCTTAAGTAACCTCATTCCGCTGGAACATCTTAACTGGTAAAAAATGCCAGTGAGTCGATCTGTCCACAGAATTGACGGAAATTCATCACTCTCTTTGTAGTGGTTGGTCAGGCCAAGGTTCTGTCTTTTCTCCAGGTACTCATGAGTCATTGTGGTAGAAGCAGCCTTGTATGCGTGTTTCCGGTCCAAAAAACACATTCGTTGATAGCCTTGGATGACGATCTGCTCAAAGTCAACAATTATGGTTGTTTGGGTCTAGGTAGAACTCCAATCTCGTGGCAGTGATCCATGTGGACTGCTTGCAATTGGGTTTCTATTATGTATCTTGTGTTTTAGTCTGCAGGCACAAGCAAAAACAGTAGAACCTTGCAGTATACCAATTGGGACGTGTATTACATAAAGCAAATGTAGAAATCCTAGTCAATTTGCAAGTTGTATCCATCAGACCATGTATCAGCAGAAGCAAGAACCGCAGGATTCAGCAGACAAAAACGCAATGATCGGTTTTCAGTGTATGGTCATTGTCGAAGAAACAGGAATGGCTTTTGGCTCAGGAGCTGCAGTAATTGTCCATTCCAGAAGTTTCAGATCCTAAGTCTTTTCTGGTACTGATGGATTAGAGTTTTGATCTTTGTTACGCAAAAGTTCTCTTTATATGTCCTCACTTGGAAGTAGCGGCTTTCACTTCAGTGATAAGGCAATCCAGGTTATTGCTGTAAATCTGGTAGCTTTATCTTCTGTTTCTGCTGCTTTTCTCTTCATGTTGGGATGCATTTTGTAAGCTGAGATAGCAGCATAATTCAGGAGCGTGGTTCATTGGCATTTGACAATGGTACAGGATCAGTCAGATCATGGCTGGTGGTCTGGTGCTTACAAAAATTGTTTCTTAACACATCCCATCTGATAGTTGTGATCTTATAATCTGTTTTGTATACAGTGGTATCCTTGGAAGCAAATCTTCTCTTTCTTTTATTGCTCACTATGACTTTCCATGATGGGGTTGTGGTAGGGCCACTGAGATCCTTGGGATGGTGTGACTTGACTGTACAATAGCTGTCAATTACTTCATATAAACAATGATCTAGGGTGTGTTTTGGCATTTATTTTGTTCAGGATTATTCAATAGATGGGCGTGCGCCGCATCTATTAAACAATTACTGCATATACAACACTGAGCTCGGGGTGTATGGCATTGATTTACAAAAGTTCATTCACCATAGTGAATATTTTTTTGTGTGCCTTTTTTCCTATTTTTTCACTTGTGCCATTTTTACCTGTGCCATTTTCCGTGCCATTTTCCCTGTACATTATTAAACCATTCACCCCCCCAAAACAGCCTGCCCCTCCACCTTTTCCCACTTCTTAAAACATTAGTTAAGTACAAATACCATTTTTTTATTCCTGTGCTCTCTCTACCTTTAAGCTTTGTCTCCTACACCTCTTTTGGTTTAAATTTTTGTGTTCAGTCCTAGTTAATTTTTTCACTGCAATTTAATTTTCGGGTTTAAATTTTTTTTTTTGCGCCATTGCCCAAGGGGTGTTTTTTTTTTTCTGTGTCCGCCTTTAATCCCCCCTCTCCAAGCCCCCATCTTTTTGTCTCGGTCTTTACCGTTTTCTCTTGGTCTTGGTCCCCGCCTTGTACTATGTCCATACCCATAACAAACCGCCATCTTTGGATTTTGGTTTTTTGGCACCCCTGCCATTTCCATCTGTGTTCCTTGTGGTGTGTTTCCACGTGTTATGTATTTTTATTCATAGTTTTGTGTCTGTGTGCTGTAAGAACTTTATTTCCTAGGGATCCTGAACCTGTTATACAAGAAACAAAAACAAGCAAAAAAAACGCTGGTGTGACTTTAACTACTGCGTCCGCCCACATGTCAATTAGACTTGATAAGACAGCTGGAATCGTCAGAATGGGTTGTGGAGATAGGAAAATGAAATCTACAGCTATCGGTAACCTTTTTGGATACTACAACTTCATGTTTCTCATATCACCCTTCCACGCAAACAGGCGTCTGATAAACACTTTCACTTTGCTCCAACACACCTTAACTGCATTTGCTTCAATTTTGAGCACTCTTCGTCACTATTGTTTCCAAACAACCACATTCTTCTTGTCTGCTGGTGTATCACACCAACCCAAACAAACCACCAACCACGAAGCTCCTCTCGTCCCTCCTTCCACTCCCAACACTCGTTCACCTCAAATAATCGTCAAAAGACAACGCTTATCTTCACATTCACGACAGTCCCGTGGCTAATCACGTCCCCTGCCGCATACTGCTATACATGCAAGAACAAGGGACACACGATCAGAGCGTTTGCTTTTACACACGACAACGTCAATTTTCCAAAACCAGCAGTATGTTCCCCGTTTTGTGATCACCATGGTCAATGTGGGTCCACAACATTCTGAATGTCGCGGCAGGAACAAACGCTCCTCGAATATTCACAGCAACACAACACCTCTGCCGGTCGTGAAGGACCACAATCTCCTCGCCATTCACAGCACGTAAACCCTCAAGACTATCACGCTACGTGCACTTCCTCCGAGCAACACGAATCAGATCACACCATGACTTTCCACTCCCCTGTTGTATACCATTTCTAATCACTTTGGGAGGACCCAATGATTTTACAAGCTGAAGTCAACCAGCACTATTTCACCTTGTTTATTGATACAGGTTCTCAGTAATATCATGACTAAAGAGTTCTTTTATAACATCAGATCTGTTTCGTATCGTAATTAATCATTTTTAGAACTTCGGAACCTGCAACTTGTGGATCCGATGAACCGCACTCACACTCTAGGTAAAGTTTATTTTAACACATACTATGTCCTGACTTGCCACCTGTCTCTGGACTACTATATAGCGAGACGGTATATAAATAGCCATTCCAGCTGACCTCTCTCATTGGCCGTCCCTGCCTAACCCAAAACATATCGACCTCTACCCCGCTTACATGGAATCTATTGGTGTGAACGTTCATTCCGAGGTCTTGAAACATCTAGAGCTTTTTCCTGACTCTGTTCATTGCGGACATGTCGCCTCCACTGCATGCGACTCTCCTGAGTCTTCACAAGCTCTTGATCCCACATGCACTCCTACTGACAAATCTCTGATACAAAGTGTTCTCCATTCCTAGTGCTCCACTCAGCATGCCCTAACCACATCACCTCCAGAACCTATGTCGTCGTTCCGCTTGGTCCGCCTTGCTCGCTCAAAACGAAAACGTAAGACTGGTGCTTATGTAGCACAAACGCTTCTACGTCTAATAACCCCACTCCACTTCCCAGAAGTCTCACTTCCACAAGTCTTAGAAAAAGCTAGCACTGTAACGCTGTCCATCTCGTCCACGTTGAGCTTCTACCACACACGATGCACCCTGGTAGAACCGTTCGGGTAAAAGGCGTTTTCGACGTCGATGCTATGTCTGCCTCCTGAGACGTCACTCATTCTGTGCTCTAGCTGTTTCCTGCAGCGCTGGGCAGACTCCAACAATTATGTGCAGATCAAACCTTTAATGTGTTAACGTCCCCAACAGTTCCAGTCACTCTCCCTTTGTTGTACACGGCTTGTACATTTTACGTCTACCCAGCTGACGTTCTTGTCACCGAATGTCACCAAGAGTCCACGAGTTCAGTTAACTCCATTTTCAGTTCAGGCGTCTCCAAATTTTCCTGACATTCAGCCTCTGTGCAAACACAGAACCATCCAGTTCACAGGATGAACATATTCAACTCTTACCGACTTCAGGAGTGAGTATTGTGTCTCTCCCCCGGTGAGCACTAGGTAAAACCAACGTCGTCACTCATAAGTTAGCTTATGAGACGCCAACCTGCTAAATGCCAGCGGATCGCATGGCCCACAGTAAAGAATGCCATTGTCGATCGCATGGTCTCCGAAATGCAACTGATGGAATCATTGAAGATTCGAGCAGTCCTTTCAATAGAGCCCCTGTTCCTGGTTCCAATAGCTCAGGCGAATGGCGTCCTGTCAGTCGATTTCCGAGCTCCCCAACAACTGACTGTTCCTTCTTTCTTCGTATCCTATGCCATTCGCGGATATTTTGCAGAATTTAGGTGATCATAACACTGTATTTCTCCACCTTGGGATTTGTGGCTCCAGGCTCTGGCAAGTCGACCTTGACGCAGAAATCCGTGAAAACACTGCCTTTTTCTACACCCTCAGGACATTACAGTACTGTCGCATCCTATGGGTCTTTCTGGATCACCCGCGACGTTCCAACGCTGATGCATTCATATTCACTGGTTTAATGGGTAATACACTTTTTTTTCATACCTTACGACTTGATCGTTTTCTCTAAATCAGTTCCCAGAACATCTCCAGA